>JAQIXW010002804.1:0-14500 GCA_034700685.1 Willowsia buskii | reverse complement strand
ATAAAATAATGCGTGGCCCCTCAGTCTAAAAACTGATATTTTTATTGAAAATACGCTTAGAGTGATTCTGCTTATCAGGAAAAGATAACCGTACTCACAGGTAACCACGTGAGCTTCAAGTCTAATCATATCAAACCAGTCTTGCTAATCTCAAATATTATTTTTAGAAGCACACACCTAGAGATTAATTTCGTTAGAGATTCAAAATTATTGGAGACTTTTGAGTTTCATGTGTAGCTAGGAACACCTCCATATCTCGTTTCTTCATGTGCTATTGAGATTCATTTAAAAAATTACACAAAAATTGCGGAAGTAAGTTAGAATTTATAAAATAACTATTTACTTCTAGCAAATTATAATAAATTTTAAGTGTATGAAATTTTAGTTTATACCATTTTTGATAGTGCGTAGCAGATCGTTATTTTATGCGCCATTCACAAGAATCCAGAACCATATCTTGAAGGTTATTATTCAAATATATTTATATTCAAACGAACGGTTCAAATTTCTCGAAATGTTGACTTTTTTCTAAAATATGTGGTACTTAAAATTGTTTCATTTGAATCACCATAGCTACCGATATACCCATTGAAAATTCGTGATTCATATACCATTTGAAAGCCCATGCGATTTCCTACAATGTGTATTTTCAGATTCAAAAATTGTGCCTTTCATCAACTTCTATTATCTTTTTAGTAAAATGTGCCATTTTTTGACGCACGTGAAATATTTTTTCGTTCATCTAACAATTGTAGTAGACTTTTCAGATTTCTCTGATATTTCACTCATGGGTACAAAAACCCACGCGCTTTCAACTGAGACAGATTAGTGAGGTAAATTTGCTGACATTATATGATTAAAATGATGTTTTTTACCATAATTCCAAAATTTTTGAAAATTTTCAAGTTTATTTCATCATAGATTCAGCCACAGAGCATCTATGGTAATGAATGATAGCACATCTGAACGAGCTTTAAAAGTTCTTCCTGAAAGTTGATACTTTTATTTAAAAATTTTGAAGTACTAGATCCAAGGATCGAAAAACTAAAAAAAAACACTCAAATTTGACTGGTTCACTTCCCATGGTCACCATTCATACTGCAAAGGTCGTACGACCCTGAAAATTAATATAGTAGCATATTTTAGGGTAAACTATCAAACTATTACCATAGAAACAGTTTCTGAAAATTTGACATTTTAAGTGTTACCTGTTCTCCTGGAGGTACTTATATTCTAGTTTTAATTTATACTCATTTTTGAAATTGCCGTTTTGTCACACTATTGCATTATATACTTGTAAAGAAATACCAAATATTTTCTCAACTAAAACCAAAGAATATCGTATAAAAATTTAAATGGAACTTAAATTAAACATTTTACACACCTTCCCAAAATAACGTATAAAATATTCAGTTCTGTACAAAAACATATTCCTATGTTTACTTAAATGGATATTTTATTTATAAAATGAAATAGGCTTAATTTGTAGTTTTTAGTTTTACTGCCAATTATCGACTGCTAGCTATTGACTAGCTGTGATTAGCTTTTATTATATAAAACGTTCATTCAGCATACACACATGCATCTTAGATGCTATACTAGCATATATAGTATAGTTAAGGCCTAATATTACATGCTAACTTTGCTTATTACTACATGTCTATATTATTGAGATAAGGATATGATGATGATGATGCATACTGCTGCTGCTACTGTCACTGTTACTGTTACAATAATATAAATTTTGGCCATCATCGTTACATTTACTATACTATAACCCTGCATTTTACACACCGGAAGCTAGAGTGAATGAACTTTACTACCAAAAAATATTTGAACTAAAGAGAATTTTTGAGCGTGGAAACGTAAAAGACAATTTGAAATTGTGGAAGGGGCATTAAATTCAAATGAGCTGTCAGGAACAGAAAAAATTATAGTTTTCTGAGAGAAAAGAAGAAATATGTAAAGAAATATCTAAAATCAGTACATAAAAAGAACTTCCAGAGCGATTGGAACTATTTGAATGTGAAACATGATAATTCGAAAAATTGATTACTTTTTCTTTCTGTTTGTTTACACGGATTTTTTAGATTGTTTCGGACAAGCGTGATTTATTTACGCAAACGCTTAAGTTTCTAATCGCTAGACTACAGCCATTAACCTGTAGCTATCCGATGATCTTACACACAAAGCACAAAACTTGATCGGCGTCGATTCGAACCACATGACCACAATTGGTCATCCAATTTGTTCGTAATTGGTGAGGCTGGGGAGGAAAATTATTATGTGTAACTAAATATTAGGATGAGCAGAATGTGAACAGTCTTAAGGTACCACATATAGATATAGATAATGAAATATTAAAAATCTAGCTTGTTTTTGATAAAACTGCAAGAAATTGAATATTTTTATTGTGTGGATTCTCAAATTTTTATTTACTATTCAACATGCTGGCTGTGACTACATTGTAAAAGCATCTAGTCCGAAGTGAACACGTGATTAGTTTATTATTTTATTAATAAAATGAAACGGATTCTTAAGTCACCCCTGGAAATCCTTCGAAATCTTAAACGCTTCCAAAAAGCTTGCAAGCTCTGGAATCTCTCTGCTCTGGAAAGGAACCTCTCGTTCCGTCTAAATAGGAGCAAGAAAAAATATGATTATTTATTTATGATTGCTTCTACATTATCATTTTAAATGCAATATCATTTTATTAAGCCCTCCACAAATTATCCATCTGCATTTCAAGTAATTCAAGTATTAACTGAATAAAAATTAAACGGAATTTACATAAATCGTTTTCTCCTCTTTATTCTACTTTCTTCTAAAAAAACTCTAGGTGAACATTATGAGGGAGGAAATTCATTTACAATTTTAAAGTGACTGCTAGGAAATTTGATCCAGGTTGATTCCCATTAAAGAAAAGTATATGTAAAGTTTCACCGCTCTCAGATTCACCATCAAAAACAACTCTCAAAACCTCTGAAATATGCGAAGTCTGGGCAGAAATAAATTGATAATTGCTCCGAGAATAAAAACAAGGGAAAATTTGCAGGGGACGTTGTGAAATAAATGCTGTCCTAAAAGACTTTATGTTTCACATATCGATGATTCAAGGCTACTAACACGAGTCTTTAAATTTCATTGGAAATATTGAAGCACTTCCCCCATTTGCTTCCTCTGTGTGCTCATCAGAAGGAAAAATTACACTAAAATGCAAGTCCCTTCGTCACATCAAAACCAATTTAAATTTAACGAAAATTACAAAAAATCACTGGATAATTTTGCATTCATTGACGAAAATAATAAACTCTCCCACTAATAAAAATATCGTCAGTACTATCTGTTAACGCTATGGATTGTTAATATGGTCGTTAAAATTTAAACGGAATTAAGGCTATCCACACTTGAATAAAAAAATGGCTATGCAAAATCTATGGCACAGTTCCGGAAACTGCTTTATATAAATAAACCTTTTCTTCTTATCCTACCCGTTTTCAATAGCAGCAGTTCCACATGCCAATAGACAAGTGGTTTTCCTGAATGCAAACTTTTGGTCGCTGACTCAATCCGGCGAAGTCTGAGGTTTGTGGAAATATCGTTACGGTTGGAAATCAACAAAATTTGAGTTGAAACGACTGTTGGAAATCTCTGTTTCAAATGGGTGGTACTCCACATTTAGAATTTTTTTTGGATACTCAGGATTTTGGTCAAAGTATTTTAGGATTTCAGGTAGAAATAGTGAAATTTGGACCTCGCCACTCTACGATTTAGAATTAGCAGTAAACGACATATATTCAATCAGGTAGTAACAAATTCTATCCAATTTGTTGACCCTGTGTGTTTCAACGCACGGGTTTAGAGAATACAAATTCTCGGTTTGGTTCAATCCCTGACTTTCAAATGGAAACCAGACGAGTCCATCATCTACATTTCTACCTTCTGCTGATAATATTCCTGGAGTAAGCTGTCGAATGATAACTGAGTGTGTCAAGTTGTCTGGAATATCGAGGCCGTTGTAGTTTTAAATCACTATCAAAGAATGCTGATCTCCAAAGCTTGAAACTAGGCGCGTCAGATCTTGAAGTGGTTCCTGCTATATGGCTCTTGTAGCTTCAATATGAGGATACTGTCTAGCAGGAAATGATAGTGAAATGATAGTTTATGTCGGTATATATAATCCGAGAAAAATGACCTCTTTACATGTTTGTCCAGTAAAACTAGTTAAAATAGTTCATTGCACAGAATACCATTAACATAATTGCGTTTTGACAATAAATAAAAAACAAGTTTATTTGATTAATTCTTTATTACTAAAAGACTTTATTCGTGATAAATATCTGTTTTTAACAATCATATAAACCAATAAAAGTAACCAATCATTCAATCAGAATGCGTTCACTTCATTTTTTCAGTTTTTCGATTCCTTTTTTTGCTAGTAAACTGTTTCAATAAAAGAAGAAACTCAAGCATGTGAATAATTTAAAGGATGTCCTTAGTTATTGATAAATATTAGTATTCATTAACACAATGCTGTGGGGAATCTATTGCTAATGATAGTCTGAATACAGGAAATATAAAAATTAAACGGCGTGGAAGCATACCATCTGATCATTATGATTGATCATCCAATTTTTCTTCGTCATCAGCTTTTTGTTTGCTTTCATAATTGCTTATTTCAATTTTCTCCGGTTTTCCTAACATTCTTAAGAATTTTTAGCTGTTATCTTACCATATAATCAGAGTTATACGTAAATTTTCATTATTAGGCGCCATTTATGGTGACTGTGGAGAATGGTGCGTAGGGGAGAGAATGAACGTGCGTCTGTATTTATGTATGTGTGTCTGTCTGTCCACGCGATAACTTTCGAACGCTTAATTCGATTTGCAACAACTAGCCAATGCCTTTGATGAAATAGCCAACGCTTTGTGCTACTAGGGTTCAGATTCATTAAAAGTTATAAGATGTCATGAAAAATTTGGACTCCTACACACCATATCACCTAAATAATGAAGCGAGGGGAATAGGGAAAGCTTAAAATTCAGGAGAAACCCTTTCCCTGATTTTAGAGTGGGTGCTTAGAGGTGTCAAGTTGGAAATGATTTTGCATAATACTTGTTTCAGTTATCATCTTGTGTTTACTTTTGTTAAGTGTAAGATTTGTGAATCTTTTGTGTAGTTAAATTCATGTAGCAGTCTCTAAAACCAACCGGCTTTGAAACTATTCATGCAACAATGAAATATTTTGCCAATCAAGTTTTTATGTACAATCTTAAAAATTGCTTTGACAAAGAATGCTATAGTGGAATTTAATATCAATTTCTTTTGGAATTGTAATTACTTTCATAAAGCTTACAAGCAATAAAAGCTTCTTAGAGCAGGCAGTGGTGGTCTACTGGGCAGAACCCTGAAGGTAGACGGTGAGGCGAATGCAGTGTGGGGGTTCGATTCCGCCCGGTGTCGAATCCAATAAGCACTTTATTACGGTTTTTTCCCCATATTTCGGGTATATAGCGTTTGTTAACATCATGTTGCTTTCAAATATAAGGGTTTTTTTCCTAATTTCTCACGCCTGCTGCGAGCATTGCACTACTTCGGCTCATAGTTAAGAAATCAATTGTAATGGTATAAATGTAATGGAATAATAAAGACGGATATGGCTATGGCGGCGGATCTGTCCAGTTGATTACTCCACAAATTCCTTTTTTTTCACAAAACACTAAACTAATTTAATTCTTAGAAGTGACATCTACTCCGCAGATAAATTTTGAATGCTGTTCCGTGGAAATGGCATTTGTGCAAATATTGATATATGTACTAGTGGTTAATACATATATCGTTTTGTTTACGCGATATTAATATATTAATATAGTGTTGCTTAAAAGCTTAAAATACTTCAGCTATACTGTACAAATCGCCTTGGGAAAACAAGGGACTTAAGTAAAAAAAAGTACGACGACAAAGTTCAATATCATTTTATAGCTTACTCTGGGGAATTTAGTAAAACTCGCTAGCATGTGAAATTGGGAATAAAGAGCATCTTCATTTAAATTTATTTTAGCAATATTTATCCATGTATATCTTCTCCTATGTTAAATTACTCCCATTTTTAATGATTTGCTTTGATATCAAAACGGTACTCATAATTGGATTTTTTACTGGTCAAATTTCCTATTAGTTAAATGTTTCTACTATAGTGCTTTTAAAATATAAAAGCTTTCTAGTCAACTGACTTCGAGGAATCATTATTATAATGGTTTATGAAGAAAACAAGTGACTCCTTGTAATCTCAGTTTTCGTTTGAATTACTTCTTCTTTCGAATCAAAGCTAAAGATACTCCTATCTAAGAAAATGCTGAGAAATCAAAATTGGCTTTGTTAGATATGCATACACATGAAAGCAAAAGTTGTTTGCATTTAACTTCAAAAATATCTAAATTATGTAAAAGCCATGTTTTTTGCAACAATATGCAGAAACTAGAAAGATTGGAAAGTAAAAAGAAAGACATTTTTGAGCCTCATTTCCCTAATAGCCCTCGTTGCTTAATAAAACAAACTTTCACTTCATTTTGGTAAGCCAATCAACATATTATCTTTCACCTAAAGTGTCAGCTTGGAAATCTGCTTTATTCATTAGTATCCATGATTTTGCATAATAAATCACAAAACGGAATATATACTTTCCCATTAACGATTATTTGGTCACTTCCGTTGTTATAAATTTCCATACTAGCCGTAACAATCTACTGTTTTATGTCACTTACAGGTGATTTGTTTCTTTTATTTAACTCACAAACCTTTTACATCACAGAAAATGCTACAATTACTGTTAAAAACAATAAAAGAAGGAAAACTGTGCTTATTTTATTTACAGTAATCTATTTGAAAGGCATACAGTGCATTTGTGTTTTCATTTATAAATAATAACATATTCTTTCCCAAGCGCTCCTCTTAGATGCCACATATGAACGCAAGCTGAATAACCAATACTTTTCCTACTTTGTAAGCAGACGCATGCACTTTGTTTGATTTCAGCTATCTAAAGGGCATGTCCTCCATTCACCCCAGTTTTCTTTCTGAGCTGGAGTGAATCACAAGTCTCGCTGGTTGGTACTCTGGAAATGGAGATTTCTGGAAAGCTAACTTCTTAGGTTTTTCTTGTGTACCAATATATTATTATACCATGTGTGGGGAAAGCAATGGTACTAAGAAATTGCTTACTAAAGACGATATTTACTTTTTTGAAAATTTAACAATAAATGATAGTAGTGTTCTAAATGTTTGTAAATTTAGTGAGATAAGTTCTTTGAGTGAATTTGCGAATTTGTTCAGAGATGATCAATGTCACAGGCATTCTGTGGTATTTACGAAGTTTTCGTGCGTGGCAAATCTACTTATTTTGGTGTACGGATTGTTGGGGAATTCGATGGTGATTTATGTGGCGACTTGTAAAATTAAGAAGAAAGCTGCGTTGGGTAGGTTTATTCGCAATTTGGCGGTAGCAGATTTGCTCGTGATTCTTTGCTGCATTCCGGCTACACTTTTTGCAAATATTTTTACTTCTAGGTTAATTGATTAAAAAGTAATAAAATCAGTGGGTAAATAAACAAATGGAAAGCTGAAACAATATTATTTTTGGAAGTTTTAAAACTTTTATTATTATCTTTCTATATTGCAGCGAGGATATTTGGAGATTCAATGTTCAACTTCCCGTTCTGTCATGAAACTTGGAGCACAAAATCTGATGAAATTATCTACTTTCTCCTAATCCACGTCTTGGCCTGCTTTTTTATTGCCCCTGGGAATGATTGCTGTCTGCAGTGTAGGTATTTGGCACAGCGTGTTGGGAATTTATCAGAATTCTACTGCATCCTCGTCAACCTCACTGTATATTTCATCTCCCACTATATATCTGTTGCAAAAACAGGGAAAGACTCGTTGGTGGCTGTTATCGCATCGTGACCGGGGCTAAGGGATACTCCATTGTAATACAATATCCAATTTTGAAAATGTTTTCAAACACCTGAAAATTCCTTATAATTTGTTTCAGTGGTTATATAAATATTCTAGAAGCTTGATTTTGTTAGTTTAAAAAATTGTAACAATAAGGTTAATTGTATTTGATGCAATCCTTCACTTTTTACTTGCATTAAAAGCTTTTGAAATCGCAGATATTGCCTAAATATTTTGATCGCTAGAGAAACAAAGTTTTGACTTTATGGTTGGATTATAAATCTATGGGATTTTGAATGATTGATGTCGTAATCTGTTAGCCTGTTCCAAACAGCATGTTTAGACTGATTGTGAGACCCGAAAAGCTCGGAGATTCAGTGAATGATATTGTCAATGTGATAATTTGTAACAAAATAAATGCATCATAATAAAAAGAAAGCTTATGTAAACAATTTTCACTGTAAGACTTTTTACTCCAGTTCAACAATTGTATTGTTACTTACTCAATTTTTAGGCAAAATTAATAGGTTTAACTAATTTTAATGTTGTTTATATTTTTGTCATAGTAATTATGAAGGTTAGTACAAAGAGTACAAAATTGAAACCTAATGTGCCAATGACTACTCTAAATAAAAATGTGTTAATTGTTAATATATTGAAACAAATTGTATACGTTCTCCATATTTACATATGCATAAACTGCTACATGTTGAATTTATTTTACTTTCCCAATAATCAGAATTAATTTCATACGTTCAGCATAGATTTATTTATTACCTTTTTCTACCTGGAAATAAAAACTCAAAGTATTTAATTTGCAAATAGATCTTCATACCTTCATAAAAACAAACAATATTGCTTCGCTTCGGAACTTTAACTTTGTTAACGTTTGATCGTCTTAAAGGTTTAAAGCACATAAGTTTAATCCCAAAGATCGCCTTTGGAAAGCGAACACTTGAGTAAATAGGCAGTATGGTGACAAATATGAATATCCTGCTTCCCTTTCAACTAAGTTTGCAGTTGAGAATCTTAAGAGCTTTGGCTTGCGGGGAAGATGAAAGTGAAAAGAAATGTATGGGTTATACAGGCTCCTTATATATTTAAGCATATTTATTGATTTCCTTTTAAGAATCATTTGGAGTTGAAAAAAATATTAATGAGTAATAGTTCCAAATAAAACTTATAGCTTCAGATGTATTATGAAAGTAGGTGGTCAATAAATTCCTACGAAATTATAAGCAAATGTTTTATTCAAATACATTAGGTTTATTAAGTAAAATACCTGCATATTAGCTTGTGTGCTTTTATCTTCAAAAAACACAGCTACGTACACTCTAATATGGAAGAAAATTGTTTATATTAGTTGGTACTTTACTTTGTGATCAAACACATGCTTTTTTGTTCATCTAGTCGAACTTCCCATTAAACAAATGACAAATATTTAACCATGATTCCTCCAAAAATAGTTTATACAGAGAGCACGTGACTCTTTGTGATGTCAGTTATCGATTTACATATTGCTTTTCCCCAATCAAAGTTATGGAGACTTGGCATATTTTTTTCAAGAAAAAAATCTGTTTGATTTCTCCTTTTAGAACATTTAAAGAATAAGAGTCTGCAAAATGAGCAAAGGGAATAGCGTTGAGTAGATTTTTTTGAAGTGCGTAAATGTCAACTATGTGAAAAGCAAATAGTAAAGCTAATAACCTTTTACTTATTCATGATAAGCGTTAAAGCATGTATCACTTAAATGTCAACATTTAAATCTCGATAATTAATTTTGCTACAAAACATGCCACAAAACTGAAGCAATTATTTCTCTTGCCACATTATAATTTATTTCAATGTATATTTAGACATTCTATTATCTTATTTCTCTATTCTACTAGATCCGTCTACTTAAACATACATAATATATGTTTGCCGTTACAAAATTACTGTATATTTTATTACGAATTATTCAAACCGCTAAAATCTACTTATTGTCACTTATGGTTTATCTATTTCTTTAATCTTATATTTAACTGTCATAATATCTTACATCAGAGAAAAGTTACAACAACTGTTGAGAAAATACCACAAATTGGCAATCGCATATTCGTTTCATCTGCGGTAATCTATTTGGACGGAATATATTGCGTTTGTGTTTTCATTTGTAAAGAACGACATAACTTTTCCCAACCGCTTTACTATTCTTCCCAGTAAGCCCACGCACATGAATGAACACTGAATAATCGATATTTTTCTTAGTCTGGAAGGTTATGCTTGCACTTATTTTGACTTTGGCTATCAAACGGGCTTCTCTCCAATTCTGTTCAGTTCCCTTTCTGACCTGGAGTGAAACAGAAGTCTCACTGCTTGTCACTCTGGAAATTTTGGAAAGACAATTTTCTTGATTTATTTTTTGTACTAATTTATTATTACAGAATGTCTGGGGAAAGTTATGGAAGTGAGGCGTTGCTTACTAAAGACGATATTTACTTGTTTGAAAATTCATCGATAAATGATAGCAGTGAAGTAAATAATTGCAAATTTAGTGAGATAAGTTCTTTGCGTGAATTTGTTCAGAGATGATTATTGTCGCCGACATTCTGTGGGATTTACGGCGTTTTTGTGTGTGGCAAATCTATTTATTTTGCTGTGTGGATTGTTGGGGAATTCTATGGTGATTTATGTGGTGACTTGTAGAATTAAGAAGAAGACTGCGTCGAGTTGGTTTATTCTCAATTTGGCGGTAGCAGATTTGCTCGTGATTCTTTGCTGCATTCCGGCGACACTTTTTGCAAATATTTTTATTCGTAAGTCACATGTATGAAAGCAAATGCTAAAAGCAATAAAAATTATTTTTGGAAAATCATAAAAAAAATGTACATTTTTTTGTTTTACAGCGTGGATATTTGGTGATGTGATGTGCAAAACTGTGGCGTACGCTCAAGGCGTATCCGTTATTTGTTCAGTGTATTCGCTTGTGGCCATTTCGTTTGATCGGTAAGAATTTTACCAGTAGCTCTACTTGTAAAATATTTAGGTCCAATTTTCTTAGCTTACTTTTAGCAAAAAAATTATTTTCTCCGCACTTAGTTCATATCACGTAACCAATTACATGAACGTGACATTCAAACCAGATTACTTAATTCAAATGTTACTTTGCGTTTTAGCTTCCGAGCCATCCATCAGTCCATCGGATTATCACCAAACATATCAACGTCTCAAGCTCTAAAAATAATTCTTCTCATTTGGATCATCGGCGTCACAATCACTCTTCCATGGGCATTTGTATTCAAACTTGTACACTTGTGTGCAGACGAATCCACAGAAATTAATAGCAACTTTCTCCCATTCTGCCATGAAACCTGGGGCACAAAATCTGATGAAGTTACCTACTTTCTCCTAGTCCACGTCTTTGCCTGTTTCTTATTGCCCCTGGGAATGATCGTCGTCTGCAACTTTGTTATTTGGCGCAGTGTTTTGCGAGTTTGTCAAAATTCATTATCATCGTCAACCTCACTCTGTATAAATACGATGACTGAAATGCACAGACGAAGGAAACTCCGAGTGCTGAAAATGTTTACATTCTTAACATTCATGTTCTTCGTTTGCTGGCTTCCGCTGTACCTGATAATGGCCAGAGTGAAATTTTATTACAACGACCAATTTTCTGGTTACCTGTGGGAAAAGAAACTTATCGTAATTTTGATACCGATAGCTCAACTTCTTGGCTCGTGTAACAGTTGTGTGAATCCAATACTCTATGCATTGCTTAACCAAAAGTTTAGAGAATCATTTAAGTCGGTCTTTGTGTGTTCGTTCTTTTGTCGCATTTCATCGCCCACAATATCTGTTGCGTCAAAAGTAAATGATTCGATGGTGGCTGTGGTTCAATCTAAATTTGGGCTGAAGGATACGCCAGTGTAAAATTGTTGACCAGACAAGACAAGTGTAAAGTTGTGTTTTTAGTGTTGCTACGTATATATGCAGATATGTGAAAATGACAAAGAAAGTAAGCCGAGATATTTTTAAAGCATTATTCGCAAAATTTCACTCAATAAACGTATAACATGTTCACAAGTTAAAATATCGTCCTGTGGAATTAGTACATGGTTTATAGAATTGCTTTCTGTTTATAGCGGTATGGGTTTAAAAAAAAATTATGTGCGCAGATTAGACAGTCGTCATTTATATCTCTTATGATAATGAAAGACTGTAAAACAAGAGTACTGACATGCAATATTTATATTATGCTTTTTCGACTGAGCCAGTACCTACACTGGAATACGAATTTTTTCAAACGCGAAAGAACTTGAAACATTGTACTAGGTTTTGTGGCCTGATATGGTCGATCCATTTAAACTGAAATTTGGTTTTAAATACTTTGGATTTAGTAATTATATAAGTACGGAAGCAATTTGAACTTTAAGGAGTGTGGATTCTAAGTTTAAATAATGTATGTATCAAATAGATTTGTGTCATGGGATATTTTTCTTTAAAAAATCGTAATTTGGTAAATTATTGCACTTGCACTCGTTGAGTAAAAATGATGTCCAGCTTTGTGTACCTTAAATAACTTTTAGTTAGCTAAGAATTTATGAAACATCAATAAAATTGATATTTACTCAATTCGACTTCCTAAAACTCTGATTTTTTTGTAAATTGCTATGTATGTCCTTCAAATGAGGAATTTTTACAAAGTGCATTTGAAAATGACATTCAACATTCAATTCTACATATGATTATGAAACTCTCTCAAATATATGGCTTCCGTTCACCTTCACGATACGAAGAAGTCTAAAAAAATACTTTTGTCAAAAAAGAATTCATCCTACTTTAGGGAAATCATTCATGCATATGTACAATTGCATAAATTTATTTCACCTACGCATTTTGTTACGGATGCTTTGTATGCAATCATTAGATTTGGCTTTTTGTACCATCACTTGTCTGGCTTTATATCCATTTTAGAATATTTTAGGCAGTAAAACTACGTGCGCTGAACATCTGTAGTAGCATTGGAACAATTGAATTGAAATGTTTTTTATTCTTTCTCAGTTTATAATTCTGTTCTAAAAACATACTAGAATGTTTGCGCATCCAAATCAACTGGTTTATAGCAACGTCATTTGAAGTTTACATTAAATTTACAGCAAAAAAATTCTGGCTTATATAACATGTCGAAAAACTTCAAACATATGTATATATCCATTTGCTTGGCTATAGTTGAAACCGCAAAAACAGCAACAGTTACGCTAACAGCTAAACCCCCCTCTGGATCAAATGACTGCTTTTAATGCTCTGACATGTTTGCCATTTCCTAGTACAAATACTAATTATAACAAAATAATGATAATTCGACTGAAACTTGTATTTTTTGTAAATACCGGAGAATCCAAATATTTGTATTATGATAATGCTTCTATATTTCGAACAATATTTAGCTTGGTGTTTGTTGAAAAACTTATATAAATGTTTTCCAAAGAACTAACGGTTATATAGAAAAAGTTTGAGTTTTAAAGTAAAGCTTTCGTTTGTTTCTGGCCATGTCATTATATAAGTTAAAATATCGTTCTAATTTTGACAACTAAAAACCAATATATTCCCTTACATAAATTTATGTGGTACAAAATATTGTTGTACTCATCACTTTTACAAGTTTGAGCTACACTTAATGAAAGATTGAGCCAGTGAATTGATTGTGCAAATTCAATTCTAATATAAATACCACGGAATGAGGTGACATCTTAAGGCAACATTTACTCAACAGAAAACTAGTTGAGAATTTGTCGAATTTCGATAATCTTTAAGCTTACCAAAGTTTAAAAACTGCAAGATAATTCGTACTTTCTGATAAATTAAGTAAAGGGATTTACATGTTCGCAAATAATTCATTGCGGTATTGCGTTTCTTTTGCATTTTAGCAAATTTTGATAGGAATCCCGGATAATTAATCGCAATCATTTTATCGCCATCAGTTCATCGCAATCATTTCATCGCGTAATCATTTCATCGCGGAATCACTTCATCGCAATCACTTCATCGCAATCATTTCATCGCGATCACATTATCGCCTAAAATAGGAACAGGATTTCAACTTTGCTTCTTAGTGCTTGGAAAATCTCATAAAAATCTTTCAAGCTGGAGGTTCGATATCAGTTCATGCCATATTACTGTTGCAATTACCTATGAGCTTTTAGTTAGTGTCCCATACGCACCATGTCAGAATATATTTCAAAAAGCATTGTGCCCTGCTTCGAAACCCATGCTCCAAGCTTTAGCACATTAACAAAACGGAAATCGCTCAAACTTTTAGAAGGCATATTGGGTACTACTTCATTTACTAAAGTTCTCAGTAACATTCATTGAAGTGCATCTGACAGACTTCGAAAGATTCAATTTTGAAGCTTATGGCATGGCTTAAAATAGTCAGGCTTGCTACTGTTTAAAGTAAACATAAAATGCTTCATTTGTTACTTCGTCTTCTTTACTAGGAAGAGCACCTCATTGGAGAGGCAGTTTCACATGACCAAATAGTTCATTCTTTACGCTCGAAAC
>JAQIXW010002803.1:0-14502 GCA_034700685.1 Willowsia buskii | reverse complement strand
GGCGGGTAAAAGAGGGGGCGTTTAATGTACTCCGTCGACTTTTTAGTCAGTAAACGCCGGGGCGCTTAATAAAGGGGAGCGCGTAATACCGCAGAGGCGTTTATATCAGATTTTACGCAAATGCGATAGTAAAGATAAGGCTATCTGTTGTTGAAATAGTAGTGTGTTGGGCGGTAAGTAAATGCTTATGGCAAAAATTAATTTTGTTCAATGTAAACAGCTTTCGTAATATGAGATATTAGGCACTTTTGTAATCTCTTACTACCCCATCATTTTTTGAAATGGGGAAAAATATTGAGATCAAATTGGTTTCATGCTGATGCTTTATATAATTGTGCTAAGGTAAACAAAACTAACGATAAGTGCGAAAGCAATTTTTTCCGTTAATTTAAAAAAATGCATTAAAAAACTACTGTTTTTAGTTATATGGTATTTCAAATTCTCAATCATGTTTAATTTATTTGCTTTTCCTTTTTCCAAGTTATCATTGCTTTGAACTATAAATTAAAATCAAAATAAGAGAAATAGCATAAAATAAAACTTGGATGAGGTAATGTCCTAAAAAGAAAATATAGTCATAAAAAACTATTTGCATTGTAATCAAACAAACTTACAGATAACAGACTAACATGAAATTCAGCAAATGCATGTAACTCATATACTAAAACTAAAGCGCTCATTATTTTCCTGGTACTGTGTCTGTGCTTAAAAGATTTGAATTGAAATGCTCCCGCTAACCTTAAAGAAAGTATCTGTTCGGCATGATAATTTTTGTTCGTTGTTGACGGGAAATAAAGGTTTTTATTCGTCCATTCACGTAGTAATCAGTCTCCTGTCGTCGTTTCGTTCTCGTATTTTTTACATACAAAAACGACTGACTGGAGACTTCATGTGCCGAAAATCATACGTTGTTCAAATGAGTCAGATGCACTGATTTCAAGTTTTCCATAAAACCTCTACGATTGTTTACAGCCACTGGGGCGCTCTTTCCTGTTTGAAGGTAAGTACCGATGGAATCTTCGTAGAATCCAGGAAGCTTTGAATTGCTTCTGTTCATCTAGCGCTTCAATCACTTTATTGAATGTGAATGGTTTATCCATCAAGATATTGTACAATCTCACGCTCTTCGCCCTTTCATTGGGTGCTTGCATCTGTAAAATATAAATGAGCATTACAATTAAAAATTAATGGCTTTCATAAGGATTAAGAACTGCTATGAAAATACCTTACCAAGTTTTCATCAACATCTGCTTGCGTTATGACATCACGTTTTTGCAATTCGTGAATAAGTCCCTCTGTGACTTTTGTGTGGCGTGAGAGACCTCCGTTGTGATTTCTTAAATATGAAGCAATCTCTGGTTTCAAGCTCCTCAGATTTGTGGAATAGTATGGCGTATCCTTTATTGACGTGGCAGGTGGTAAATCAAACATTTCTCTTATCTCGTCTGCACAAAAAAAATTTGAAATATTAACATAATCTCATCTAGCTGATTTTTGTGTGTATTTTATTATAACAATTTTTTACCTGCGGCATCCTGATAATCACATTGTTCGAATTTTTCAATAAGCATATCCAAAGTAGCGCTGTTTTCCTCCTTGACTCTCCATTCCTGAAGAATTTTTCGGAGGGCGTTGTACATCGAGCATTCTCGAAGTTCCACATCATCTGCTATTTCTTCAGATTTTTCTTCAGAAATTAGTTTTTTGGGAAACTTGATCCATTCATCTACTGGAACTTGATATACTGAAGATTTTTGTACAGCATTTACCACACTCTCGAAGGAGCAGTCTAAAAAAAGAAGGGACTGAAAATTAGTCACATTTTGTATTAAATATTAATCATATGCGTAGTTGTTTTTACACCCAAAAAAATCTATGTGATTTGGATCCTTAAATAAAATTCTACTTTAATTAAGTTACTACAGTGATCCATATATGTGATCACATATATGGTTAAAGTACCTCTGTTACCAACAATAAGTCCAGTCATTTTGAACCCTTTTTTTACGAATATTTTTTATTCGTGAAGGATATTCAGTACACTTGGATAACAAATATGGTTTAGGCTCTAAACTATATTTGTTATTCAAGTGGGTTGAAAATCGGTAATGATTGACGTGGCGTCGATTCCACATACTTTATATTGTAGCATCGCTTGCAAAAATGCAAAAATCCATTGAAAGCCTGCAATAAGCCTGGTCCAACGGTAGTTTCAGTGATAAGCAAGTATTAATAAGGATGATGTAAACATTTTTACCATTTGGTTTATTGGATGGTTATTTGACCATACAAACGTTTATTTATCTTGCTTTCGCTTAGTTTTAATCATGCAGATAAGGCTTCAACCTTTTAGGATGTCATGAGCTTGCCAAATGTATCGTCAATTTTTATCAGAAGTGTTTTTGGAATTATTTGACGCATTAATGAGTTGATATATCCACTTACCAGATTGTAGTAGTGGTCGCCAAACTTTTCCAATGAAAAAAAAACACTGCAAATCATCTTCTCGATTTTTTTCATCCATAAATGATGACACTGAAGTTTTTTTTGTAATCCCACCTCCCTTGTTGGGCTAATTACCATGAACGAATGTACGACGTGTCACGCCACCGCCGGCCCCTTCTTCTTAATTTTGGACGTCATTTGAGAACAGCCCCATACGGACTATTAATATATCTGAAGGCTGATTTCCTGATCATTATACTGCTAATTAACGACTGGTTTCTAAATATAATTAATATTTTGTTAATACCTTATTTGTTAATATTAGTAACTAACACTACCAAAACTGGTAGAAATGCTGCATATTGACTACGGCAGTGAAAATTACAATCTAGTTTTTTAAAAAACGAATGTATTAAATACGTAACACAAAAATTCCAAGAAAGAATCGTAAAGAACATTTAAATGTGTCTATAACATAAAATATATCATGAAGTCATTATTCCCAGAAACATGGTTTCCAGATAAAGACAAAGCAGTACACTGAAAATTTGCAAATTTACAATGTGTTCTTTTATCAAAAATGATGCAACCAGTTGCGAATTTTTGCTAAATATAACTGCGCAAATCGTTATCTACCCAACTGAAGCCAATAAGGCAAAAACATTCAGTCTGATGATTCAATATTAACACAGGCGAGGTCAAAATGCAAAAATCAAGTATTTTGTTGCCTCATGCGCTTATTTGCTTTGTCGACGTAAAACAAATACATCAAGTGTGGGTGTTACAGTTCTCATGATAAACTTTCTTCATATCAAAGAGAATAATAAAAAAAATATTTCATATAACTGGCGCCAGCATCTGTTGCATCAAAAGCTTAACAGCTTAATGCCATGCTTATTCACACGCCTTTTGGTTTTATGGCAAATGGGTCACAAATTGTTTAACACAATGTAGAAATAGTAGAAAAGGAAGTTATATAATACTGGAAAGTTTATTTTCTTCATTTACGACTGTCACGTAACATTTATAAATTTTGGCGTATGCATGACAATGAAATAGTTTAAATGATTTTTAAATATGAAATTACAGTCTTAAAATTCTGTTTTTATTGATCTGGTTTACTAACAGTACAATATTATTTTCGTTTTATTAAACTAAACGTATGTGTTTTACTATTTTACAGCTATATTTACCAATGCATATAACAATGCACTCTTTGTTACTAATTTTTTAAACTTGTTCTCAACGCCATTAAGATCAGCTTCTTGATAAATACAGCTTCTGAAATTCATCAAAAACTTTTGAGCGAGTTTCCTTTAACTTGTTTTCCCATAACTCCCAATTTGTACTTAATTTTTCATAATTACCACAACTTATCATTAGACGTATTATCTTATCATTAATATCACTTTCAGCACACGCCATTTCAAAAAGACTAGTCTTTCTTGGAACTTTGAAGGCAAAGTCGGCATCATTTTCTAAAAGACAACGAACAACACTTTCTTGGTCTTTTAATTTGCCAAACAGGGCCAACTGCAATGCTGTTCTTGACCTTTTGTGCTTAATATTTACATCTAGACCAGCGGTTTTAATCAGGTAGTTAATGACTTTCGTGTCACTGTTTTTAACAGCAATGTGTAAACTATCAACTACATTTGCTATTTCCTGAATGTCCTGACTCCAAGTGGGACTATCATCGGGATAATCTTCGAACCCATTAACAATGGATGCAAAAATATAATCGAATTTGTTGACTAAGCATTGGAATAGGACTTTTTCGCTGTTTTTTCTATCAATGGTTAAACGTATATCGGGTGTATTACTTAAATAAGAGTTTATGAATCGTAAAAGAGACTGATTTTCTAACTTTTTATTTTTAATGTTAAAGAGTCTTTTTTGTATAAAATCTTCTAGTTCCTTTACTATGGCTGGGGATTTCTGGGAGACTAAAGAATTTACAAAGTATTGAGCGAAGAAAAAGTTTCCAAAAGTTTCTAAATATGTATCAGCTAATATAACAAATGGCTTTTCTGCATTGACATTAGATAATGTAAGAGCTCTAATACTTTCTAAATCTTGAACTACTGCAGTTTCATGACCAAACTTGTATGATTGTAGGGACAACTGCGTATTAAGTATATAAGATATTTGTTTGATACATTGAAAAACGTCCGAGTCAGTATTTATGGTCAATCTATCTAAAAGTAAATGTTTTTGGGTGCCTGGCCTCTGAATAACTTTCTTTACATGTTCACGTACCAGTCCGTCATAAAATATTTCATACATTTTTGATGTGCTGTAAATATTGTCTTCTGGCATCTTAAGATTAATTGCATAGTTTTGATATACTTCAGCAATCATTTGACAAGCAAATGGTGTATCAGCAAATTGTCCTAGCTTTTGACAAGATTGGGCACATTTGTCTGCTATAAGTTTATGCTGCGTTAGGTCGTCTTCGGAGTGCCTATAATCTTTCCAATTTTCAATTATGAAATCTATAAAGTCATCGTCATCAAAGTTGCTAAGTTTAAAAAGATAGGTGTTTGGAACATCTAATTCTTTTACGTATCTACCTAAATGAGGCTTGGTTGTAATATAAATATCAATTGTTGATTTAAAAAAGTCATCTTTTATAAAATATTTTAGACCTCTTAAAAGTCTATTTTTATCAGCATCACTTTCAAGCTCATCTAAACCGTCTACCAGTAAAGAAACTTCAAGATTTACAAACTTCATTGCGTACATTACTACATTTTGTTCAAAATCATCTCTACTCCATATATTTTTAAGTGCTCGCCAAATATCAGTGCAATTACTTTCCTCATTGTCAGCGATTTGCTGGACAAAACTTTTTGCTGTGATAAATTTTACAAGTTTATTCTTTGATATAAGTAGGTGACCTAAGTAGTTTAGTAAAGTTGATTTTCCCTTCCCTGCAATATCGGATATAATAATTAAACTTTTCCTACATGCAGTTTTATTCTGTGTCTTATTTTTAGACTTAAACTTTCTTGCAACCAGCTTTTCTGTCGGAGTATGAACTAATGTTAACAATTCTTCCTCGTCTATTGGTTTATTTTCAACTGTGAGTAAAGAACGCTTAATATAATTTTCCTTGTGATGAATGTTAGCGTCCAAAAGACCTTGACTTTTATAGTGAATAAGACCAATAAGTTTTCCTCCACATAAATCATCGAATTTGTATCGATTTTGTTTTTGAATCTCGCTCAAGTTTATGGAAAACTTGGAATTTATGTGAATCGGAAAATTTTCAAGTAACAGTTTAGATTTTAATTTATCACCAAGTTCATTCCAGCTCAATACATGATATTTAGGCTCAGTGCCTCTCAATTTAAAAAACTCTTTAGCTTTTCTTTCAATATGCTTGCTACTACAATGTGTAAATACTGTAAATTTAGTATATGCCTCAGAATTCATACAAACTGCTAGGGCGACAGTTATCACGTCTGTAAATACACAGAACGGAAAAGGCTTCTGTGTTGAACTAAGGGGAAATGTTAACTGGAACCCTTCTTTAGGTGATTTACTCAAATTCTGATATTTGCTTGTGAATTGCTTACTTCTAAAAGAATTTAGCTCAAATTTGCAGATTTCTTCATCGTTTGGCGACACTATGTTCCTGTCTAGCTGCATCATCTTATTTCCGGAAGTATCCTTAATACCAGTAAGTGTAATTACTTCCCTTGCCTTGAGGGCCAGTTTGGAGGATTGAGGAATTGTGAGAAAAAGAATTTCTTTTTTATTTGGCTCCGGCAATGCAATTTGACTCAACCACATGTCTATTAAATGTAAAAAATGGAGATAAGCATAATGAGCTTCCTCCATAAATTTAAATGTAATCAATAAATGTAAGACTTTCATACCAGATTTCGCATTCTGTTCGTCATCAATCCATTTGGAAAACTCCTCCTGGAAGGATTTCAAACCCTTTGGTGGTGGTATGCTAATTCTTTCAAAATATTCCTCTCCAAAGTTCTGTTGCGTGTTTGGGTTCACAGTACCCTTAACATTGAATCCTGCTTCGTATGTAAGCAAAAGAAATTCGGGAAATTTATCAGTCCAATATTTTATTCCGAAGTGATGTTTCAGCAGTACCCTAACACGATCTTCAAGATCATCTAAGAGTTCAAGCTCTTTTGGTGAGAACTCGTGTATGTTTTCTGGTCGATTTCCAAACTTATGTGAGATCAAATTTCTGCAAGCTTTAAGGAGATCATATAAGGATGATCCAATGTACTTTGAATTAGGATTGTTAGAATATTTTGTGAATAGAGTCAAATATTGCCCAATAGGATTATTAACTTCATGAAGCCATCCATTCCCAAAAGGAAAACAAAGATTCTGGTTATCTTTACTATCATACAGAGCAACAATATCTAAAATATCTTGTTTTGAGCCCGTTATTTGTGTATACTTTTTACTTCCATGTTTATTGGGATTGTCGTTCTTCTGTTTTAGGATCTCACACAAGTCATGAAAAAATGTTTTTATTGTTTCTGGCTGCCAGAAGAAAATTAAAGAAAGTAGGTGACTCATTTTTTACGAAAACCGTGAAAATTAGCACACAGAAATGAGTAAAGTCAAATTACAAATGACCATAGCAAAATATAATTTATCCGTAAAAAGTATTGCAGTCGCCGCTTATGTGTATTTGTGTTATCTCGGCCTTTGGATATAACAAGATAAGCGCTTATAATGTGAACGGTATTTATCAAGTTACAAGTAATACCAGTGCGAAACAAGGAATAGGTGCGCAAAATGGTGTGAAAGTTTTACTACTATACGTTTATCTGCTTTTATGTACATATTTTTTAGACATGGAAATTCTTACGGATCACGGGATTCGACATCACAAAAATACCGGGTATTGGTACACAATATTTATTTATAATGAAATTAAGAGAGAGAGGGAATATCCGGATTTTGTTATCGGAATATTCAATTCCCTGATCCCGAAGCATTTGTAAGAATTTCCGTAGCCGTAACTTTGTGTTGCCTGCATATTAACATACTGAATTGATGTACGTATATGTCTAGTGGTTCTGTTTTAAGGTAATTTTGTGGTTATATTTATTTAGTAAATCAAATTACTCCTCCTAGCACTCTTTCATAAGATTATAAGCTACTTATTTGTAAAGCAGATCAAAGACTGATTTGAGGAAAATTATTAATGAAGGCAATGAATGTTGACGTGACTCATGATTTATTTTTGCATTTAGCCGAAACATGTTCACAGTTCATGTGACCTTGATAATTTAATGAGTCAAAAGATGCGTAAAGCAATGCGAATGTGTTTGATTTACTTAAGTGGTCATATGTAATAGTTGATATGTCAGTATGAATGGCGTTGTATACTCTGCTTACAGCTTGCATGTTTTGAAAAAGTATTCAAATGAATCAATGAAAAATACGCAAATAGGAACAAATTACTAACTTGCGAAACATAATGCTAAAAGCTAGCTTCTGATGCGATGGAGAAGGGAAAACTACTCAAAACTTTTAATCAATGCATATTTTATGTGTATCTTTTCAAAGTAATTTCAGTCAAATCAATCAAGTAATCAAACAAATAAACGAAAACGAGAAGCCTGTCAGTACTATCATAAATCAATGCTTTATCAGTCAATATTGGCTCTGGCCTAGGACAATTTTTTTCAACAAAAGCGGTAAAGCTAATAAAAAGCAAAATTTCACGAGCTGCTGTTCCATTATTAACTGGCGATTGCAAAAAAGCAATTTATTCAGAGTGGTCGCGGTGTCTGTCCGTCCGTCTTGGTTCCCTTTTTGGAACGGAAGCCAATTTTGATTTTTGCAATGGGTTATTGTATCAATGTTTGAATGACTTCGAAGATAGGTGCTATCGGCTAACAGCAACCGTAAGAAACCGTTGGAACAGTCGAATTATAAATTGTCATGTGGCATATCATTCGAACGGGACTCTTAGAACGAGCGCAATTTTCACATTTTCTCAATTTTTCGATACCGTGCAAAATGAAAACAAATGATTCGTGGTCTCATTTTCCCCATTTTTCTGATTAGTACCAAATAAAGCATGTTCGGCAAGCAGTTTTTTTCTTCGCATGCATTGCAAGTTCTCTATATCCTGCAGATGTCTGGTTTCTTATCTTATCATCATTGGAGCACCACACTGCACCAAACGCAAATGAAAACGATGAAAACATAATATACTACTGTGCAGCAACACTAAGTCCAACACGTTCTTCCAACGCCGGCAAACTTTGTAATTTCTTTTTAGTTTTGTGAATTTTCAGTTTAAATGTTTTTAAATGACCTCAAAAATTTCATAGGTTTTATATGGTTCCATATAAACCATTTAGTCAGAAATACTACTTTTCCGAAATATATAAAAACCCAACAATGAAGTTTCGTACGCCGAAGAAAGTAAGGCTGTTACTTTCAGCGTTTATTGTATTGATCCGCGAATGCTGTTAACTAGTAAAATTCTCTAATTGACCAGGTACGTATCTTTCGTCTTAAAATGTACCGATAAAATTTCCATAAACAAGAATGGATGCTCAATAACCTAGTCAAAACGACAACAATCATGGTCTCCCCAATAATAGGCAGCAAAGGTACACTATTTATTGTTTTTAAAATTAGAATAGTAAATACACCTGTTTGACAAAGTTAAAATAAATCATTTCCGTTGAAAATTACAGGGTGTAACGTTGATGAGATAGTCACGATATTACTGGAGAATGTGACTTCTGTAAACTTATCGGAAAATATATACAAAATAATGACTTATCTCCGCACTAAACAAACTCTTCGTGATAATGTTATGGAGGGAGTTAACGTTTATAAAACGATGGAGATGGCGCAAGCTCTCACAAAAATATTGACTGATTATCGAAGTAGAAAAGTGAAGGAAGCAACGATATTATCTCTGGTAGACGTTTTGAAAAAATGTGACTTGAATGATATTGCTTCTGATCTTGATGTCAGATTTATACAAAATGTATGTATACAAAAATATAAGTATTTGTCGATATATTTCAAAATATGACTGAATTCACCGACAACTATACAATTTATTTTTGTGCTAAGGTACAATCATCTGGTGAAGGTGAAACCCATACTGAAAGTATTCCACTTTTGCATTTAAAACATCCAAATGGATCTGTATCTGAAGCAAGTGACGGTAGGTAAATACAGAAATATATTTAAAAAATGATTTTGTATTAAAACTCTAATTTTTAGCAGTTTCAAATGACAAACGGATATTAGATGTTGGCATTTGTGAAAATGATTCACTTCTAAGTCCCCACCTATCACCAAATTTTTCTTTCAACGCTTCAATTAGAGAATGTAAGCATTGTTTAATAAAAACCAAAATTTTTTTATTTGCTAAAATATAGTTTCAATCAAAATTTGATTTAAATTTTTAGCTCAAAGCCCAGCAGATATTAGTAAAGGTACCACTTTTAATACAACTAGAATTTTATGATCACGTTATTAGGTATACATTTTGATTTAGGTATACCTATTACTTTTTCGACTGCTTTGCAGGTTCCAATACAAAATACATCGTTAGTTCTACAAAATGGAATAAGATACTCGTGTGCATTATTAGTGTACTCTTAATCATCATACTTATATTATCAGTATGGGTTTCGGTGCTTTCTAATCGTGCAAGATGCCCAGCACTACCAGAGAACAGCGTCACAACAGTCAACTATACACAGTCAGTTTCGACTACAGAAACTGTAGGAAGTGCTAAAGAATCAAAATTTGAAATGTCTGCAATTTTTGATGAACCAAGCATACTTAAATTTGCTGAGAACTTAAGCTCATTGAATTCTAGCTCATTTACTGTATCTAGTTTAATCGAATACGAAAAGATTGTATCAGAAGTCGTGTCACATTCAAATATTATACTTCATATTTTATCTAATGATACAATTAGTTGGCAAGATAACAAGAGCTTACCTTACGCATCTAAAATAACAGAATTGACAGTTGAGGGGAAATTGAATTGCGTTGATTTATTAAACTTAATTGTGCAAATGAAATCTTTAGAGAAACTTGTAATAAAATTTAATCATGCTGCTTTGTGTAACGACAGATCAACGTCTCTAGGTGCAAAGTTTGAAACATGCCTTCAATCTTTAACCAATTTAAATATTAACTGTGTGCTAAATTGCAGGGATCACTTAGGTACTATTATGTCGAACTGTAAAATACAAAATCTCAAGACATTTAATTTTAGGGGAGAAATAGTTGATGACTTAATTTATCCATTGCATGAAATTTTAAGAAACAATCACAAAACGTTAGAGTCAATAAATATGTCAGGAGTTTACGACACAAGAATGTCCATCTTTAGTTTTGTAATTGACCCAATGTTCAAAGTTCGAGAGTTTTATTTAGACTTTCAAACAAAAAACCAATCAAATCAAATTGTAAAGATAATTGACAGCAATTTTTGTAAAACCTTTATAGGTTTGTACGACATAAATATTCAAAATCTGTTCTTGGGCTTGGACCAAATAAGTTATTTGTTCAAATGTACAACTCTTCGTACAATTTCTATAAATTTGCAAATTGATACTAATATACATAATGGTCTTGAATTAGCCTTTCTTGAACCTATTCCATTTCACTTAAAAAATTGTACCTTACAGTATTGTTTAATAAATGTAAAAAGCCAAATCTTATTGCAGTTCTCAAAACTGCCAAAAAAAGTCCACTTAAACTGGTTGACCACCTAGAGGTATGCTCTAACTGCCTTTATGATGATCCTAATGGAAGTCATTGCTATACACTGTAGCAAAAATGTTTCAAATGTAGCACATACAAGGGTGAATGGATTTGAAAATCATGCAGATGGGTTCTTTATTTTAAAGTAATACAATCACCATATCACATAATTCCTATAGTTTATGGCTTGCACTACAAACGCAAATTAATAATTAAAATTCCCTTTAAAGAAAAACTTGGCTAAGGCTTTGAGAAGTTTTTAATTCAATTTGCGATGGCGTATAAAAATATTATGTAGTGTAGCTTATTTTAAAAAACGCTTCGTACTATAACGAAATTATCTGCTAAGACTTAAGTATTTTACAATAACGCTTCTACTACAATATCACTTAAAATATTTTTTACTGCTAATGAAGCATGTTGTGTTGAAGTAAATATTAATATAAAAATTAATATTAAAAACTTTTATTACTTACTATTAGCTCGATTGTAAAACAGATTTAAGGTGTACTAAAAATTGTGTAAAAAGTATATTCTATATGTATTTTCATTGTACCGTTGTATTACAAAAATGCAGACTTTCTTAGAAAGTTACTTGCGACCATAAGCTTGATTTAAAGGGAAAGTATAATAAATCATTTTAAGTTTCTATACAAATTTTCTATGAAATTGTGTAACGTTTAGATTTTTAACATACGTAAAATATATTATGTAAAAGGCTTTAATATATACAAGTGATTGTAATGTAATCTAAAGTTTATAAGTAATCAGGCAATTCTTACTAGCAATTTCAATTTTGAATTGCTTCGTATTTCCAAGCCTTTCTACAATACATTGTTTAGGATTTCCGAATCGGAGCGTAATAAATAAGCTTTTTAATTCCAATAAATTGTCGTTAAATACCTTTAAAGAAAACATCTTACCAGAGGGAATCTCTAGAGAGAATTCCAGTTCTTGCAGTTCTTTAATGGATAAAATATTCAAAAACTCTGACAATGAAATATATACATTATGAAGCCGAAAAATTTTTAAATGTGGAAAAAACATATACAAAACATGACCTAAAATATTCTCATCAGAGATTGAATTGCTACTATTTACATAAATTTCAGCAAGTTTTGGCAAGGCAACATTAAAGCCCTTGAAAAAGTTAGACTCTGTCGATGTTGACATTATTCGTATCTTATATAAGGAATAACTCGTTTTCCTTAAAATATTCTGAAATTCGTTTATATCTGCTTCAGTTAATGTACAGTTAAATATTTCAAGTGTTTTTAGCCGCACCATAAGCAAACGGTTGGATATAAAATTAAGTAATGCTGGACAATTGCTCATATTATCGAACCTCAATAACTCTAAATTCTCCAATAAGTCGTATACCACATTGAAATAGTTGTGTTCTCCAATGACAGAGGAAGTTGCTTCATTCGGCAATTTACTTGAACAAAATTCAATTTTTGTGAAGTTTGTAAAAATTACTTCTAGGGCAGATCGCAAGATAGGAAATATTTCTTGTAAAACCTGTTCATCGATATTTCCTGTGATCATTAATTCTTTGGTAGTAACATGTTTTATCATATTGTCAAAAGACTTATCTAATTTCCATTCCATAGTAGACGTAATGTGAATGTGAACACAAAATTCTGCGTTGAATGATGCTCCTAATAAGTTATTATAGTATTCAGTAATGCTTTCCGCTCTGATCTGGATGCAGGGTTGGTCAAACGGCGATATTTCAGACTGAACTTCCAAGATGTCATAGTAAGCCATGGGATATTGGGGTGGTGGTGGTGGATGTGGTCGTGCCATAGGTATCACCTTAAGAACCAAAACGATAGTTAGTAATTTTACGTTTACATTCAGCTAATAATATAAATTTGCTTTACAAAAGGTATCCGACTCAATGAATACAGCAAATGTTTGAAAAGCTAAATAAGAGTTTGGATAATCAGCATGTGTTACATTTTTATTAAGTTGATAGAGTCTGTTTCAGGTTTAAATACACATATCTTTAAGAATTCGTTACTACATAAATCGAATATAGGCAAATAAATAAAATTAACTTTTTAAAATTGTATCTGTTATATCAACATTTAATGCAGTAAATATCCTGCCTCTCTACTAACAAGCAAAGTTATCATAGTGCCCAGTCCAAATCAACATTAAACCTATTGTATCTGATACAGTTTTTTACGCTGATCAAGATGTATATGTATAATGGTTTTTCCAAGTGGACCTATTTACAGACGTTACAAAAGCTTTGAAAACCATGGTAACGTGGAATTTGCTGACGTATTTTTAGTAGAAACGGTTTGGTATGCAACAAACAACGAAATTTGTCGTTTAAGCTTTGCTGTAAAAGTATTAAGGTATATGAAACGCGTCATTTCGTAATTTCCTTAATTTAAAACCATTTTCATTGAATAATATGCCAGCAAATTCCACGTTACCATGGTTTTCAAAGATTTTGTAACGTCTGTAAATAGGTCCACTTGGAAAAACCATTATATACATCTTGATCAGCGTAAAAAACTGTATCAGATATAATAGGTTTAATGTTGATTTGGACTGGGCACTATGATAACTTTGCTTGTAAGTAAGTAAACACTTTATCTTAAAAGATGATCTTCAAACCGGCGTTAATTTGTAAAAGTTTTTAAAAGTCATTTCATAGCTATAGATCTTTGTGGACCAAAAATATTATAATATTATAGTAAAATATTATTCTCTACGGCTGGAGGCCTCTAGTTCATAAGTAATTATCTCTCTAAGTTTCTGAATATATTTCGTTAAAACCGTTTTAAGTTGCTTATAGTATTACCAAAACATAAACTCTATTTATTAGGGAATAGGAAACATGAATGGTAAATTTTATAATTGATGTAAAATAATTTAATATCGTGTACTTACTGGTGCTCCCATATAAAATTCCTCATTTATAGTAGTTTCTGTCAATTTAGTAGTCGTTTCTGTGAATTTTTGATTTATGGTAGTTTCTGTCAATTTTCGATGAGTACTCGTTTCAGGCAATGCTCGACTTGAGGTAGTTTCTGCCAAATTTAAGGATACCTTTGTAAATGCATATTCTTCCTTCATGCGTAGATGCGTACTGCCAAGCAAAATGAGCAAAGCACCAACAAGAAGACCGACTGTGGCTCCTAAAATCATCACTAACCAGGGAAGCTCCTGAAGTGTTAGTTGAGTTGAGCACTCTAGTTAGTCAATTCTAACTAATTCAGACACGCTGATTTCGAATCCGTAATCAGTTTTCTGTAAGACTCACACTGAGCGCCAAAAACAGCGTTTGAAATTGAG
>JAQIXW010002802.1:0-14502 GCA_034700685.1 Willowsia buskii | reverse complement strand
TTCAAATTTATGGAAAATATAATATATGGGTCCTTACAGTATTGAAGTATTTTTGGTTGGAGTTTGTCTGCTTTTCACCTTAAATGTTCAATGTGCATATCACGCGTGATATTATTATTAGTATTGATGAGAGCATATACACTATATCTTACACTTCATAAGAATATTTTTCTATGTGGAGATACAGATTTACGACTTACAACCGCACTTGAAATTGCATAGCCATCATTACCGCTGATGTACGCTATGTGTTTCCTCCAGTATTTTCATCATGTCAGATAGTTCAATAAAAATCAAAGGACCGAAAAAAAAACTTTCGAATGCAAAAAATATCGCTTTTATGAAGGATACAACTATTGTGAAAATTTGTGATATTCACAATGTAGCTTTATATCAAATTACCTCTATCATATTATGTACTAAACAACAAACTCTTCATGTACATACAAATTCATCACATACTCTACATAGCTCCATTAAGAAGGGCGTTGTAAAAGAAACAGAAAACAGCCATATTTCCGTGGGTCCATAAACTCTTATAGATTTCCACATCCAAAAAATATAATCATTGTATTTTTTTACGCGAGTCAACGAACCTTGGAATAGTGTTGGAAGTTTAACGGATTTCAAAATATGACCTTTATTAATCTGTACGGTTAATACAGAGGTTAAACATACTCATGGATATTTAACACTTTCAATCTTAATTTAAATGTATTGTGTATGTGTTTAATTAAACGGTTTCATAAACCGTTTTTGCACAACTGACTGTGAACGGAATAGGTGAAGAGGTAGTCAATTTTTAGTATCTGTGTCTGATTGTGACTGCAGACTGTAGAGTGCTAGCAGGCACAATAAAACACTTTTACATACCTATACATATTTACCTATCGCTTGTGAGATGGGTCGTACAGATCAATGCATTTCATGAGCACTTTTAGGTAGCCGAAATGAATTTAACAACACCAATGTCTTTACTAACACTTGCAATATGGATATACGCTCACTTAACTACAAATTATACTAAAACTGGCAGACTTGAAATGATAAAGTGACAAAAGAACGCTGATGAACTTTCAGCTTGTATGCTTCTTTGTTGTACCGCGTGATAGTAAATTATGCAACGCTTACATAATATTGGATGGATGGAGTAATTTTTAAAACGTATAATACACCACCGTCCGTATAAGCATGAATACATTAGAAGAATCTGTTACAAATTCAGCGATGAAAACTCGAAAACTATAATATAAAAATGGTGAAACAAGCATGCTAAAATGCTAATCTATATAAGAAGTCCAATATGTAGTGTTTTATGACTAATTAGCAAGTAAAAATGCACAAACTCATAATTACCCAATTTATTGAAGAAACCTTTCCCTTTTCCTTCTTTGGAATACAAAATACAATGATTCTTGTTGAGCTTATATTTAGCTAATGATTTTGCAAAATCTGCTCTTAAAGCGCTATCGCCAAGAGCTTCATTTGGAGCTTGGGAAGCTTTAACAAAGTTGCAAGAATAACGTGTTCATGAATTCCATCTGAAAAATTACTTCTGAGTAGATGAAAATGGCAAACAGTTGAACAAAATGGAGAGAGGTTTTGTGAGCTTATATGCAAAAAAGTTACTACCAAAGGATAAAGTGGAAGATCCGGTGACATGGCATGCAACTTATATTATAAAATATATCTGTCCCACGTCCTGTTACTCCAATATGCACCTTGTTCCCTTCTTAAACGTACGCACATCACCATTTTATAAATCAATATCCATGATGTTATAAATGTAAAAAATATATAATATATCTATAATTCGCTTATATAAAAGTTGATTTTCCTCTTTTAACCCCTTTAAAACATACGTGTTATATAGATAACACATGTTACTTCGATTAATCGGTGTTTCTCCTTTCTTTGAAGAGTGTGAAGGTGCTATCAAAAACGTAACGCAATATTATATTTCCCACGGGTGCATACTTTTGTGTACTGTGTACGAGATGAAATGAAAAAAAGGGAAAAAATAGAAAGGCCCGTTGTGTATTACTAGTGTTTTTTTAACCATCCTATAAAATTTACTTACTTATTTATGTGCAGGTAATATACCTCAAATGTTTGCTACACCAGAGGTACGAACTACATTGTTGGTTACTCAGATACTCAGCGCCAAAGTGCCATCCTGGCACTTTAGAAGTCAACATATTCTAACCGTTATTTTCTTTAAAATGGGAAGAAGTTTTTCAAAAGAAAATGACATAGGTATATTGCATAGCACTTCCTATTATGTGTGACTATGATCACGGCATGCCACACAAGCAAAGATTGATATAAAGCACACGGCTTTTCTCGACATTTTCTAATTAACAAGAAGTTACCAGTTATGTACTTTAGAAAGCTCTTTGTATGTTTTTTAAGCTTTTTGTGCAGAGACAAACCACCGATATGTTCATACAACAACCCATGTTCTCTCTAATCCCTGCTCTTCAAGCAAGGGTAATATATAGTTGTGGAGAAGGTTTCCTTCTCTAAACATATATTTATGCTATGTTAACCAACAATGCAAGTGCAACTTTCAATAGTTCAGCAAATTTTAAAAAGTTTTCTTTGTGTAGCAGATTTGGGCAGGAAAAAAGCAACATGTCGTGCTCAGCCCAAGGCTGCACTTTACTTCGTAGGCCGTGAGCGAAACCGCTACTACAAAGGAAAGACTTTGCCTAAACAGCTTGTGTGAGCAAGACAAAATCCTGAACATTATGATATTTTCGCTGATATGACGAAACCTCCCAAAAATCAAAAACTTTGTTTGATTGTTTCCGCTTCCATTTTACCAACGTGCACCAGTTTTCTAGTCATAAAATTTCGTCCGTCCCTGTTATTTGTGTTAGTTTCTAGTAGGAGATTGTATGGAGTGAAACAGAAATGCATAATAGGATAAACTTATTTGATCTTGTCGATGCCCTTTGGTGTTGGACTGCGCCAGCATTTTCGGTATCTTTTTACTTTTTTATCATAAAAGATAAAGTTGCGATTTCTGCGATGAGAGACAACTCATTCAAAAATCAATACTATATAAAAACTATAAAGTATGCACCCTAGGTTTTGTATCGTTTTCTACAATAGCTTCAAGCCTCAATTTTATTATGCTAACATTTTGAATGCTGCAGTCAAATGAATTTTTCCCAATCATAAATTTTTGCAATCTTTGCATGCTGATGAGATTTCTGTGAAATGAAATGAATTACATCTTTTCTTCTGGAGTATACCTTGACAAACTTTCTAGATAATTGCAGCAATTAGACTTTTATGCTGGCTATCTTATCGCATTTATTATGCATTTTTGTCCATCTTAGATGTAAGGTACACTTTATGCTTTCCAGAAGGAAAAGTGGCCAGCCTCGCTTATTTTAGTTTGCCTTGCCGTTGGCAATTACATTTTCCCTTATACTACAATACTTGGTGTGTTTACTTATGTATTATTCTGATTCTTGTGTTAAAATCCAAGGACCCAAGCAGTGACTGTCCTGAAAGTTGCAAGAAGTACAAAAATTTACGGAGTGGGCGGATGTGTATATAGAATAGACAAACACGAGTGCTACGTACATTGTGTACTGCATTGCTATGCTGCTTTTAGAGATGATGGGAATACCTTATACAATCTACCAGCATGTTACTTCTATTTCCCTTCCGCCACTACAAAACTATATGATGTCCATGACACAAATAACAGGAGAGAGATTTTTATTTTAGTTTTCAGAGGAAGCTGCTGACATCACATCAGTATCGCAACAACAGCAGGTTGTAACAATTGCACATATGCCTTCCCTTTCCCACCACTTGTGTACCTCATCTTCTAAATTTATACAACACATAGAATAAGGGGTATGTTACTTTTTGAATGTCCCTACATGCACCTGATGGCCGTTAGCTGAAAACATTGAGGTATATATAGATACATAATTTAAACACGTTTAAATTTTTATACAATATGAATGCCACATTCATATATCGTAGGGATGGGAAGCATATATGAGATGTTATACAATGTGAGACACGCTATGATATGATGTGAGGTAAGCCTAAGTCTCATCATTTGGTGTGTACTCGTTCACACGTAATCTAAATGCTGAGACCGTTTCCCTTTTTTGTTGAATGATAGAAATGCACGCACGTGTATGCATTGAATTTCAAGCCTTTCGTGTTTACTTACTTCACTTCAACTACAAAGAACAAGAACAAGCAGAGAAAAGGGACGATAGTAGAGTCTGTTTCTCCAGCATTAAAGCACAGGGTGCTACTTGGCCTTCCCTTTCCTTCTGACAAATCGTGTGAACCTTGCATTTCTATAAAAATGGATCTGTGCTCTAGCTCTGGAGTAAGGACAAATTTCTAAAGTGGATGCACTTGAGCATACACATTTATACAGTTTGTCAAATATCTGGATACCTTTTTTAGTCTTTCATTTTAAACATGCATGAACTTTGCTAGCTATACCTATACAACCCAGTAGCTGTTTGTCCCTCATCGTCTTTTAAGACAAGTTGGATAAATTTACCAAATGATTTCCACTTTGCTTCTTTGATTTTTTCGACATCGGCAAGGCAAGAGACTAGAGATAACTGAATGCGTATGTAAAACCAGTGCAAAGCAAAAAAAAAAAAACTTTTTTATGGCTAATGAAAGAATGAATGAATACAAGCATGCTTTTAAGTAAGTTAGTATTCATGCACATCTATGCATTGGTAATATCTTATTGTTTGAAAGATTGAGAAAGACGTTGATGGTACCCACCTGTTTCCTGCAGAACAGATTTCCTCACAGGGATATCCTGTTCAACTTCCTTTCCTTGGTTCCTCTTGTTTTTTGTGGTAGCGGCGGAGTTGCTGCTGTTATTGTTATTATTATTATTGGAATACAGTCCGTTGCCATTATGTTGGTGATGTCCATTTGTATGGAGATTCCGGTGCAACAGATTGTGTTCAATCCTCATTTTCACTTACTCATAAAAAACTGGCGCCGGTATTACAAATAAAACTGTAATAATTACAGCCAGACCCTTTTTGCACGAGATGTAACACAATGTTGTTGCAATATAAATTATTCCCCTATCACTGGTGATTTTGTTGAGTAGTAATCTTAATAATGACAATGCTAATTGTCACCACCAATGCTGTTTAACTCCTTTACTTTGGCGGTAGATGCCAAGAAAGCACGATACTTGTCCCTTCCGCAGACATGCAGCATTGGCGTAGTACTTTATATCCGTATAAATAGCATGAAAACGAGGGCATTTCACCCATGACAGGTTTATAGTCCCTGTGACAATTTCTTTTTTGTTTTCTCTGTTGCACTATTCGCTTTACGTTTTATTTCCTTACTTGCATGTATATTCTCGCATAAATGCATTGGTGTGTGTCCATTCCGTTTCGCTTGCTCCTTCACTTCGTCTTCTTCCTCCGCCTTTTTGGCTTGCTCCCTTTTCAGTCTCTTGCTTTTTCACTTATTTGCTATTATTGCTCAACTAGACTACATTTGGGTGACACTTCTTACGGCGACTACTAAGTGAGTGACAATAAAATACTTTGTTGTTTTCCCTGCCTTCAGACATGACGGGGACTGTGCGTGGCAGCCATAATAATAAAAGACATGTCGTATGAAATAGAATATTATCACCACTTTGATTCCACTGTGCGTCCCAACCTATTGTTATTCACAAAGTATACCCAACGTCAAAATGTTTGTCCGATGGTACCATAAAACATTCTTGCGTGGTGGTGACGAAAGTTCTTCGTGGTATGTGTCCGTCATAATATAGTCAACAACACTGCTTAGCTTTCATCATCGCCACATTTTTTACACTACTAGGCGCCAGAAAACGAAAACTTTAAGCCACTGTAACTTCTTCCCAAGGTAAACACAACGCGCTGGTATAACAGTACAAACAAAATAATGTAGGAGATGTGGTAGCAATTTCCTTTTTATTCAATTATAGCATCAAAACCATTTTGTTAGCTGTTCATTTACACATCATGTTACGAAAGGACAGTAAAAGTTTGAGTTGAGATGTGCACTCTTGTGTTAATGAATACAGGGGCTACTATGTTCCTTTCAGTTGCTCCTTATTCATTGTGTTTGTGTGTCTGCATAAAGAAATCACAAAATTTGCAAATTAAATAACGTTTACCTCTCAATTTTCTGTCACACTCAGGTTTTATTGATGTTTATCCACATAACATGCTTTAATGGGTTTGATTTATTTCACATAAAACATCCACTCATATCCTTTATTTAACAAGACCATATCATACACATTTCAAGGGACTATTATAACCTCAGGTGTTTGTGTGATTTTGTAGTTCCTTGAAGAGTGGAAGATAAAGAGAGATTCTTTAGGTTTGTAATGACATGTTTCATCGTATGTTTATTTATGCTCCAGGGCGGCTAATAACATCTTTTAACACTTTCATATTATGCGAGGCAAATTGTATAGTGAGACGGAGAAGCTTAAAGTGGCGCAATTCCGCAAGTTGCCTTCAGGTAAAAATGTAGGTATGTATGCATGTATTTTAGTTAGAAAGAGTATTTGGGGATATAGTATAATATACAGAACTATGTAGGGATATCATATTTTAAATGAAATATATAAATGAAAATAATTGTGAATGCAAAATGAGACACACACGTGTCTGCATTCCATCAAGTTGTAATTATGTTGTAAAGTAAATATTATAAGTGAAAACTTAAATTTCTCTAATAAAATGTTAACAAAAGAAACGGCAGTAGTAGACAAATTGTGAAGATTTTTTTGCTTGTTTGAGGAATTTAAAATGACCTTTTTGCCCAGTTTTTAATAGATTGTTACCATCATTTAGAAATGATTATCATTAAGATGAGACGTATATAAGATCCTTCTTGGAGCATTCATACAACTTGTTTTGTAAATTTTTAGTGTGTACCGTCGAATCAGCATGATCATCTTGCAAGATCCACTTCAGCACACTTACTAGTTATTAAAATAAACACTATTACAGAACCGGCTTTGGATAAAGAAGGTTTAAATAACGCGCATAAAGAAAGACAATTAGCAACATAACGATTCGAAATAATATATGCAATGCTGAAATCGGTATGAATGTGGAAGCATTAGCAAGCTGTGCAATTTTTCTTGAATTCGATGAGTTTTATTGATATTTGTGTTGGCTACTGATCATTCATGTAAATGACCTTCTGATCAATAGTCAGAGAGAAACTAAGTCAAAGAGGGACGTTCTTTGAGGGGCGAAAGTCTTGTCCCAACCACTTTTAATCGCAATTACATCTTCACAGAAAGATGAAGAAAAAACCCTAGTAGCAGAAGTAGTAGAATACGTGTACAAACAAGCATGTCATGTAATATTCGTACGTATATTCTTCTTCGATACTTACATTTTATGATTATTCAAAAGACTTCAATGAGAACTTGTTGCATTCTATTCAATAGAAGTATTGTAATCATTTTATATTTACTCCTTTATATCCATTCATATCTGCATACAATGATACAAACGTTTGCATGGCTTCATGCATAATGGATGGCAGAGAAAATTTGAAAATCAAACAGGTATACTTACATGTGTAAATATATTTATTGGATAAAAGGATAAAAATAATGCTTTTGCTGCTTTGTGGATGATGTTGCACACATGAATTGCATTCTTTTGACATTTATACTTTAGCAATGAATCATATTTTACAAAAGAAATTTGCATTTACGTTTATATATGCTGTTTACTATTAGTAATGTGGGTACTTACACACTTCCTCGCATTATACACCAGGAATGCTATTTAGCGTCAATGAAAATAATAAATCCTCATCTTTCAGCTTCGGCATTTGTCATTAAAATGAAACACATTACAGCATACCAATATGATGACAGTGCAGTGGTAACAGAGACGCCGGTGTAAGACAAGAGATTTCATCTAAAATATTTATTTATTTATCGTGTACGCGAGATGAGAAACCTGAGAATGTTTTAAAATGTAGCTATGATCAATTCTAAAGGTAATTCCGTTTGTGTACGTGATTGTTTGCGTTTCGTTGAAATGTTTCTCTTTGAAAGCTTTCTTTTCTTAGAATTCGATTAATTAAGGAAATGTAATGTTTAAAAAAATTTCAATTTAGGGATGATGATACTATCCGGCATTAATCTAGATTGGAATTGAAAAAATTGCTTGTCTACCTGCCTTGGGAGACATATACGCATTGAATGGTGGTCTGTAGTTAGTTAGTACGTAAATTAGCATAGGTAAATACATAAAAAATACACATGAATGAAAAGTATTTTACAAATGAGGTACCATAATCTACCGCAAATTTTATATGATGAGCATATCATCATTACACGCAATACAGTACCAATCGGGACTCTATGTTTTACATGATCAACATTCACAACATTCATGAGTTTTGGTTGATGTGATTATTCTATGTGATATTTGATCTTTTAGATTTAAGTGCATTTAAATTGAATTGAAGTATATTTTATGAACAAAGTATTGTCGCATGAAGGTTTAGATGAGTACAGAACCTCGTTAAAATTTAATCTCATGAATTGGTAGCTCAACAAAAACTACGAACTTTTGATAGATTAACGGTCACATAATCCGGACAATGAAGTGTAATAAAAATAATTCTCTGAAATCAGTAGGGTTCATCCGACAAACATGTGCACCAAGCTACACGAAAAAATACTTTTTCATTTTTTAAATGAAGATCACAAGACATCAAAACATCGGCTTTCTTACTTTGCTCTGCCCTTTCCATTAACTGGATAGACGAGAACTCCTTTAAGAAGGATCATGATGATGATTGTACAACATTGCATTAGTAAGTAAGTGAGCAAAAACATAGATCACCAAGTATTAACATGCGAAACCCCTTTTCAGATAAAAAGTAACAAGAGAATAATGGCACAAAAGTGTATACAGCCACTTCTCAATGGACATAAAAAGTTAATACTATTCAAAAGAGAGAAAAGAACTCTTGTGAATATAACTGTTCAAAATGCAATGGCTCCATTATCTTGAAATTTAACATGGGAAGAAGTATTTTATTATTATTTTATTTCAATAGAATAGAAAGAAAAAAAGTAGCTGTTTTTGGTTGGAAAATAAATACTAGAGCTTCGTTGCTCTTCTTAGGCTTGAGTCTTTTGACGAATTGCATTCTTCCTTTTTCCCATAATAACATTTTCCGTGTAAACTTTACTTTACTAATTTTACATAAAACATTGGCCTGAAACATCAAAATGCTAGTCACTTTTAACGTTTTAACATAAATCCACTCTGTAGGTATGCAGTTTCTTATCCTTAATTCTGCATGAATGATAATACTTTGTAACTTTGTTTGGCATATTATGGATTTCGGCAGAACAAATAACCATTTTTAGGAGAAAATGATGGTTTCTGACTATGGAACTGTTTATAACTAAAAGCGGAAGTTAATTTCAATAGTGACAGGTGATTAGATTAGTGTAGGGTAACATAGTAAATATGTGCTAGACAAGAAGTTTTACATGGGTAAATGCAAAGATACGCATACTGCTTACTCCAATGGCAAGGACAATATGGTTTAATGCACTGCCAACTATTTATGACTTTAACGGATTGATATTCATTTGCTTGTGAACTTTTTATCCTCAGTTTCAGATATGATCATGTTCATTTACATGTAGCCAGTGCAATGTGCAATGTTATTTGATCAGTTCGTAAGTATGAAATGACGGCAATTTATCTGACATTATTTCATCGAATGTTAAAAATTGTCTTTAGATTGAAGCTCATGAAAGTGTCTGATAAAAATGTTTTGCTCAGAATGAGTTTAGTTTACGTATACAGTTATTTAGTATGACCATAAGTAATCAAGACTTATTCGTGTAGTTTGACACACGATTTTGTAAAGAAAATGCGATAGGGGCTAGTCTGGGGTATTTTTTGCTCATTTCATTTAAGTACCTTCTTCCACAATCGCATAGTTCATTGGAAGGAGTGCTCCTTCGTCATGTATTCATGTTTCTCGCCATTCATAAAACGTAAATATAGCCAAGCACCTGTAATATTTTACATTCAAATGTCACGATTGCTTTTTAGATCAAACTCAAGAAAGCAGAGCCTCGCCTACCTTTTAACAGTTTTTAAAAAGCGACTTATTTGCTCATAAATCCAACTGTCAGTTAAGAGTACTGCTTAACACAGAGTTCATATTATTATGAATACGGAAAATATCTCATCACATTATTCTCGAATTCTATCATGAAATTTCTAATATACGATACTACACCCCTCTCGTCTCTTATTTCTCTCTGGCAAACAAAGCTGTGTGGTGCAAATGCAGAGCAAGAAACGCAGACAAACGTATCACCCATCACATTTGTTACTCCAGTTGACTTTATGAAAAGTTATTGTCGAAAAGCGTTTGCCAACCTTTCTGATCATCAAGTTTGGCATTGCCGCTTTTATGGGATGTGTAGGGCTCGCTCAAAATGCCAAGTGTGATGGTCTTAAAATCAAATTCTTAGCTTTTCTTTGGATACACCGTGAGCACAAGTTGTTGTGAATCGAAAGACGATTTACAAAATTCTCCCACTTTATAAGACGGTAAATAGCAAAACGACAGCGTTTAAAGAAATGGAAGATCAAAAGGTCGCCCAAAATTGCAATAAAGTGTACGTCAAAATGTTCATGAATTTTAACCATTATACATTTTTACGTAACTCTCCATTAGCATTATTGGTTGCAACGTGAATGGTACATAAGTATATGCATGTATGAATGCATTAGTTTCAGAGAACAAATACTGCTTGGCCAACATCATCGTTGGCCAGGTTGTCGTCGTGAATTATATTATATCACAGCAAAATTAACAAAATAGTCGACGTCACACGGTCTATGTCCTATCAAACGTCTACGACGACATTATACGCATAATGTAAACAATATTCAGAAAACATTGCTATTATGCACACGCTTCTCAAAACATATTTCGACATTTCGAGCATGACTTCAATAACATAAACCAAAGTTGTAAATTTTAAATGAGGCTCTTCGTTAATCCATACTGCCATTATATTAACGTTTAGTTATACCGACTAAAAGTTTCTGCAGAACTTTAACTTTTGAAGAGACCTTCAAGCAAGGTGCAGTTCACTAGAGCCTCATTAGCATTACAACAATGCTATCTCCACCGTTCCCTTATCTCGTAAACAAGATATATAAAAATTCTCAGACAAAACAGAGAATTACACATGTAGTAACATTGAATACAGCGCAGCTTTTTTTTACCTTGAATCACGTAACTTTTGTAAGATTCTGTTTATTATGGCTACGACTACAAACATATAAAATTATGCATTTTAGGCTTATTTTGGTAGTAAAATTAGTATGCACAGTGTCATAAACACATCACTTTCTTCTTCACAACATCGAAACTGAAAGAAATGAGATTCGCTATAGTTGCCGTTGCCAAATCAAGCTCGCGCTTACTTTAATTATTCTCAACTGAATACCCGGTATATATATAATATCTAAACATGCTGAGTTGATCTTGAGAATGCCAACAAGCAACTGTACTTACAAATGTGCCCAGGCACGCGAGGCTTTTTAGTCCCCACTCATCACTTTGATGATGATATTTTTTAGATCTTTATATGAAGCATATACATATAGTCCACAGACATATCCGATTCTCAGAAATGCCGAACACTACTTAAACTTGTAACACAACACGTGACTTAATGCTGCAATAAGTCGTTATTTGCATTGCCTTGCGCAGTTTCATTCGACGATTAAAATGATGTTGATACGAGCACACAAATCATATCATACCATATTAAATCTCACTTTTCCTTGACAGAGCTTAAAAACTCTACAATAAAGAAAACATATCTGACAAGTTGTGGAAAGGATGAAAATACAAGTGTCTTACCCTCCTCTTATATTTTTTCCAATATCATCACTTTCCTGATGATGATGATGACGGCTGGTTCTCTCCCTTTATTATTTCAACATTTTGACAACAACATAATAATAGTCATAAATATTGGCGCACACAAGACCTCACATACTAAAACTATGATGTTGAAGTGTATTTGTATAGACCTAAAATGCAAATATCAATAATCTGCATATCACCACAACCGTAGCAGGCAAGCTAAGCAATCACTCTCAACGAATTATTTGCCATGTACTTTATCCACGCGCCACTGCTTTTCAATAGATGAACGTAACATAAAAGGATTGTTGCAGAGAGAATCCTTATTTTCATCAAACATTATCGTAACACAGCACACTATCCACACAAAAGCTCATACTCTTTGATGAAAAGAAAGTTGGTGCGGGGAGTATTGAAAATCTCTAACTTGACGATTGACGACACTTCTCTCCTCTACTAAATATTTTACCTACTGAACTTGTGTTACTGGCAAAAACAACAACTGCCTCTTCTCAAATAGCGTCTTCGTGCGTTTCGTGTTAAGCATGCATGCATAATCAACGATATGAAATCTTGCACATTGCATGGCTAGTGTGGAGCATGAATGCAACGCACATTTTTATACATGCAGACATCGATGTCTTCAAAGTTGTTGCTTTGCACCTTCTCTCATTAAGCCGCCAACAGGAATCAAACAATATTATTAACAGAAGGAAAATAAACAGCCAAAGTAACAACGGAAAAAACAAGGGCCATGTGGTCCTCGTCTCTTTCAGCAATCAAAATCACTGACTGACTGACTGCCGTCTGTTTTCTCGTCGTCGCAAACGGAGAATCAGAGACAAGCTCACGAACAAAATTTACGGAAATAATGTGTACCTATCTATATGTGCGTATAAAGTATGTTTGCTAGCACTTCCCACAGCATCACCAACAACACTTGCTCCAATGCAACTCAACAATCGTCTTCATTCTAGGGATTACTAGACAAGACTGACAGACTTTTTCGTCATTGTTGGTGGTGAATTCCCATACACCGTCTCTGAATAACAACTACTAGATGTACTCTACAATGCATTGGATACAACAATGTAGGCATGTGCCTCTCAATATAAACAAACGTGGCATGCATCCTTAAGCATACATTTTAACTAGCTTGATATACTTACCTTGTTATATTAGGATTGTTACACTTTATTGCATATCTGTTATGCGTTCATTGCAGTGTAGCTGTGTGAGATTGTATAAATATTTTACACATAAAGATAGAAATTTAGTAGCAAGTCGTAATTGTAGATAGAGTAACTGAAAATATTTGCAACGCAACGTGTAAAGTTATGATGGTAAATACGGGTGGCTCTGACTTTTCTACCAGTTTATCGCTAGTGTGCCTTGAACTGACTTAATAGGCTGCATAAGCGGACTGATTTTTTTCCACGTATTAAACAATGCCTCCATTTGTATGTACCTTGCTCATGCAGGATATCAGGCCAAGAGACGCATGATTTTGTATATGAAAACGCAACATCCCTTGATGAACGATGACAGCGATTCATCATCGTCTTTAAATCTTTTATGCTTTTTTGTGATCACACTGTATTATTGAGAATCAACTAGCCCCATATTAAATGATGCAATGACGCATCCCTGTCACTACTTTTTACATAAAAATGTTGTAGTTGTAGAACAAGTGTGTAAATAATTGATCGGGTATTGTCAGTTGGCATATTTTTCGATTCATTGGCCATTTATACATACTTCTATTTTTATGTTTCTTTAAAATCACGATCAAATCTGCACCAGTGCATGCACCAAATTGTTACGCGGTTTAACTTTACATATAAATGTGACTAACTATACCATTTTTAGGGCATATAAATATACCTGTTGAATTTTTGATCTCGTTCTCATATTGATTTACAGAACAGTGCAGATAAATAGTGTGCATCATCACTAAAACTCATAGCGTAGTAATCATTTCATTCCTGATGAGATAAATACGGATTTTATACTTTATAGAAGAACGGTCATAAGCAATAATAGGCAGTCGTAATTCCTCATTCTTTCAAGCACCAAATATGCACAGACTTCTATGCATTCGTTTTGAAACATGTATCATGTTAAATTAGCACGTTTTGTATACAAACAAACTCATTGTGGTCGTAAATTATACTTGTGATGGGAAAATTAATTGTAGTTTACATCCATTCAGACTTTTAGGTTTGTGCTAGTGAAGATGATAATAATATGTTTAACTTCCCTGCAATTATCAATGAGCGTATAGTACATTATATGCAAATATACTATTAGGGCATGACGGACAATTCAATGTATGGAAATTGTGACATCGCTCACATTATTCTCAATTCTCATACAAAGGGTTCATTCTTTCATGTAAAACTCTTTGGTGGAGGTAGCCATCATGCGAGTGTTTGCAGAGCGACAGGTTACCAGGCTTGTATAATCACCCCCTTTTTGTCAAGTGATTAGTGATTGTGATTAAATGAAGGTTCTATTTTTAAAAGTGATTGGTGATTG
>JAQIXW010002801.1:0-14508 GCA_034700685.1 Willowsia buskii | reverse complement strand
AATGAAATTCGTTTCTTAAATTTTAATCATTATGGAATTTGTCAACTCAGCTTTTGAAGTGTGAGCGGTACATAATTGCTAATTACATATGTGCACGATGTATGTATTATTATTGCATTTATGAACACACTACGATTAAGATCTCAGATATGATGTATGACTTTATGATTTGTATCAAGTATAAGTACAGTGCCTGTGGATCTTGACACTTGAAGCTGGCAGAGATCTCAGCTTACGATTAGCAGTGTTTGTGCTTTTATTGAAACACAAAGAATACATAATAAATAGTTCCCAAATATGTTGGACGGTTGTTACATAAGATTTGATTTTTCAGGAGAAAATACAATTTTTTATGCATTTTGCATAAAAAGCCATGCTATGTGGGAGGGATGTAACTTGTAGGCTTGCTAGAGGATGGGTTTTAATACATTTCATAAGCAATAATCGTCGTATTGAAGCGGAGTTCCGGAAATCGGAATGAATGATGACAGCCGGCTTTATGATAAATCGACTTTCACGAATAAAAATGTGCATGTAATATGTGATATGCAACATGTATTGAGCAGAATTAAAAGCAATTTTTCCACAAAATCTAAGTTTTATTAGGTATTTTTCATAGACTTGTCACATTTATGTCAGTTAGGATAATACATGCTACGTACACACACAGGTTGACTTTTGTTATTGTTGAGTTTGTTATATATTTTCCATGTGACAGACTCTCCTGTTGATGTTCTTTAATTTTATAATATACATTTGATTTTTATTTCGTGTTACGCTTGCTTGCATTAATCTTGAAAATCATAAATACATATTTAATGGACATTTAACTATTTGTCACCATGTTGTTGGTAAGATTAATTAATCTTTTAAAAATTCTGTTCCGTCGTTTCTTTAATAATGGCTTCTTGGTATTATTAATTATTACTATGTTTATACCCATATTATGTAATTAGTTAGGTATTATCATCATCCGATGTCGTATGTAGTTTTTAATTTAATACACAATTTATACTCTAATTCCGTACTCTATATTTTTTATATATGTATACATTCATGGCATAAATATAGTTGTGACGTTTGCATATTATTTCGTATATACATACGAGTGTTAACAAGTATGTATGTAGAATAACAATATTTAATAATTATAGTACATGGTTTTCACTAACATATCATAGACGTTAATAAATATGAATACAATAATGGTAAACCGACTTGCGGGATCTTCAACAATAATTGTTCGGCAGAAGCTTAAGTAAATGGAATAAAATACTTATGTGGTGTATTTGCATCGATAATTTTTTTTCTGATAATACAGCCGCTCTTCTTTTCTGTAGTAAGCTGACACTCCCTATTTATAGACCTTAAGATACGCGTAATTACAGTAAATCAATCAACAAGTAATTTTCAAGTTTATAATAAAAGTTACACAAACTCTATAGATGCATTCTGTTTAAATTTTTTCGACACTTTTTAACCTATACATGCAGCGGGATTCTTAAAATCAAATATATTTTAACAGCTAACAAATATAATTATGATTTAATTAATGTCATAAATAAATATATAATATAACACATTATAGACCATTATTTATCATGATTTTAGGCAAAAATTAGATCTGTAGTCAGCTCTGTCATCAATATATATATGTTTATTTATAAATATTTAGGTATATATGTATTTTTATATACGATTTTTGTAAGTGTAAATAGTTATAACAGTAGTTTTCTTTTCTTATATGCGTATTGGCATTTTGGTTTCAAGTTTTTGTTGGCAAGCGCATATTATTTGACAAGTCTAAACAGCTTTTCAGTATTCAGTAACCATTTCCAATATGAATTTTTAGTTGTGTGATCACTATATGAAATGATCCATTAGACCTCATGAGGGTAAAAGCAGCCTACATATATGCTAGTCTAACTACTTGGATAGGTTAATATTCCAAAATTTGAAAAAGAGAAAAAGATTTAAGAAGACGATGCAGATTTAGTAATTTGCTAATTCAATACTTTTTGCTGAGGAATATGTTTGTAAAGATCAAATCAACTGGATTTCCATCTAAAAGGTGAAAGTGCTGTATGAAAAGTTACAATGGAAAAGAAATTGCCTACATATATGAAAAGGTTTGTTCAACTACAAGCTCTCGCCTTGTGCATTATATAAAGTGAATATATTATATCATATTTATGCATGAGTGGTTATTATTACGCTTTCTCAGCTTTTGAAACTAAATACTTTATCAACAATCCATTCTTTTCTCTGGATCGTCTCACTTGTTTTTATAAAATAATATAATTTTTCTTTCTTACAGTGTAGTTGCTAATACCATGTCCAGCACGACCACGAGCAAATATATTTATGTTCATATTTTAAATGTTTTTAGAATTAGTCTCTTATTTTTAACCCTACAGATCATACAAAGTAGATTCCAGAGATGATGGGTGTTTTTAATGTGTGTATAATTGTGAGGTCCTTAGGGCGTTAACATGTCGTCATCGTAGATTCTCCTCTATGAAGGTTGTAAAAGTACTTTTTTTCTGTTCAATTATGTTCCTCTAGTAGAATTATATGACGTAATAATATTAAGAGTACAATTATACTTGCTAATTTAAGATTATATAGGCTCTTTTTCACTTTGTTTATCGTATCACGCAGGATATATTATATTATATTATTACTCTTCTAGCTGACGGTGGTGCTCTATTCACGAATGTTTTTATACTCATTTAATAATGCGATCGAAATATCGAAATGAAATCCGCAGTATTAATAGCAATAAAGCATACAAAGTATGATTACCGATTGCATGGATTTAAAATAGCAGAGGAATAGCCAAAAATAATATTGCATTTTTGTCACATAGCAATATATTGTGCATGTTGTGAAGTTTCATTTTTGAGTTATATTAATTTAGGTTAGATGGGCTTATATTTTAATACAGACATGAGGATTTGCTAATTATATAATATGTAATTATTAATTTTTGTATGATTTTTTTGATTTTATGATTGATTCAGTTAATAATTTACTGTTGTATTTGTAGCGATGAATGATTAGAATAGGATCAAGATACATAAACGTTTTTCAATGATAAATCTGGAATGATTGTTTTTAGGTAAATCTGTGCAGTGTTTGTTAAATACTTACTCCTGATAAAAATGTGATAACTTGAAAAAGCATAATATTTGGAAAAGCATTTTTTATTGACTTTTATGAATATATTCGTTACAGTATTATGCATGCGCCATGGAATTTTGTTCAAATTATCAATGACATGCAAGTATTACGACGCATAATTATTTTTATCTACTTAAAGGTGACGGACAGGTATGCTGATTTTTAAATGAATCTTTTAAAATCGACGGCGTTTTTCTCGAATCGTTCAGAAAAAAAACGTACAAAAGAAATTTTTATATTTCCTTTAAAATTGTTGTGTTTGTGTGAAGTGTAAGCAAAAGCAGACTTGTTATTATTTGTTTGGCTTCTTCCTAATTCCTCTTCAAATTAATGAAGAAATCGGAGAGAAGTCAGCAATGATAGTACAGCGTCATAGTAATTAATATTTAGTGCTAATTATAAATTAACCTTGTTTTAATTTACCAGCATTTATTTTTGTATTGTATTGTTAGCTACCTATATAAATATCAACAATATTAATTAATACGTCGATTTCATTAGAGGCAGTTCATACCCCCAGCCAAAGCTATAAAAACTATATATGATTCATCTGTAAAGCTTTCCCTATGATTTCTGTGCATGTATGTATTCGTTTCAGAATCCGGAATCTGATCCTGGTGGTGTGTATTTTACGTGTAGGTGATTTTTATCGGTAATATACTTACTAATTACATATTTTTTGTACGAGGCAAAGAACCTGTAGATATATTGTTTCAAGACACGAAAAAATATATTATAGGCATGTGCATTTTATAAGGAAATCCAATATGCGTCAGCTAGATAAAGTTTTAATTGCGCAATTTCAAGTTGACTTTAATGTGGTATTCATTTCTTGAGAAAACAAACTCAGTTCTAATTTTTGCTAATAGGAACTTGCTACGCAACAAATCAAAACACATCAATCTTTTGACACTAAACATTTGCTGACAGTTTTGATGATAATATACTAGAGGTGCCAGTATTGCCATGTACGTTTCATTGTCCAAAATCAAAGTACTTATTATGTCATCGCCGTACCATAGGGCCTTGTCTATTTTTTATAGTGGCATGAACAAACAGCATGAAGTGCAACTACATGATTGCAGATGAGCACTACTCACACATTAATTAATACTTATAAGTTTAAAAAGCAGGTATACCAGTTACATGCATTTCCATTTTTCTCATTTTAAATGTTTCCCGTTTTCCTATACTCTCCTTTTTCGCGACCTAGCAACAACGAGTCTTTGTCTTTCTAGTTTTTTTGGAGAATTCGTTCGAAAACTACGTCTATATTCTATGTACATCATTCATATTGCTTGCCATGCAATATTCCCTTCCTTTATATCACCTATTGTAAATCATAAAATGGTATTATTTTGGAATACGGTGATTATAACAATGTCTTTCAACTACTCATCTCATCTAATTAGTAAATGTCAGTTAATTGAGTACATCGTCCAGATTATAGTAATAAGGTTACTAAGTAAAATAAAAGCAGCGAAAAATGAACAACGAAATCCTAACATATTTGATAAATAATTCCTTTTCATATTGCCATAGATGACCACGTAATTGTTTTAAAATACAATAAGAAAATGTTAAAGTTGACCAAAGGTTGTTAAACGATCATCTTCAACACTACCTTTCTCTCTATCAACTTCTCTCTTACTTAGTGACACAATCAAGTCGACAATATAGCAAAACACCAACAATAATGGTAGCCTAGTAGTGACGAATAATTCTACATTTGACTGTTTTATGATCAACAAAAAACAAAGTAAACAATACTTGAAAATTTCCCGTACAATGCTAAAGTGTTCAGTCTTTAGTCTAAATCTTCTTGAACCAGAAGAGATAAACTTGTCCATCTGCAACTCTCAAATCGTCCACTCCTACAAGTAGGCCAATGAAAAGAAAAAAAGAGAAACATGATATTGGTATTGGTGCCTTGAAATTAAACAGTATGCTGTAAATTGTAGGACAACAAGACACATTCTTTTGATGACCTGTTGTTTGTAATTCAGAGATGTTTGCATGAAAAAAACATTAATCTCTAATTGAAAAGTTGCTACTTACCAGCTGGAGCCACGAATGAATTCGTTGGTGGTGCTAATGGATTTGGATCCGAGTTGAGACGGTACAATAACCAGTAATGGTACTTAACAGGTTCCTCTTTATGACTGGAAATCGTGTGCACGTAGTGACCATTAGGCCACACTGTCGACTCAAATCTGAAAACATCCAAGCCAGCAAAGCAGTTTAGTTTGTTAATATCATAAGTAATCTCAATGGAATCAGGATAGAAAGCGTGCAGGGGGCAGCGTTCGCAGTATGTTTTGTCTCTAATGGAAAAGTAGGGAGAATTCCCTACACGACAGCGACCACATGCCTGACGTCAGCTTCCCACCCCATCAGAATCAGTTATTACCCATGTCGCTAGTATGTCGCGCTTTAACATTTTGCTAGCATGTGGCTATATTCATTTCCTTTTTTTAGAGTTTGACAAAGTAGTCGAATTACGCGTTTAAAAAAAAGTTGGAAATATTTGGATTGGATTGAAAATACTTACATGAACTTGTGATTAAGGGCCGCTGCTTTTTGCATCACAGCATAAAACGTGGTGTTCGTTTCTATTCTCAGTGTCATGTTGTGTTTTTCTGCGGTTGCAGGATCAGGCCCAATCCAAAGCCAGTAGGTAACGTTCACCTCGTGATTTGCGTTTGGATTCTTAAACTTATCCAAGGAGTCCACGTTTTCCTGCTGTTTTGTGTCTAACACGTCGTGGTCAACACTTGCATTCTTCCCACTTAGCAGTTCACCGTTCACGCTTACTTTCATTTGATCACTAGGTTCAACATGGGTAGCTCTCTGGGAGGACTGGCTGTCTCCCCAAGTGCCTACCGTTGTGATTGGTCTAACTTCATTGAGTTTTGAATGAAACGTAATGTCTTCGTCGTTGCTTTTTTCAATGTTGTACATCACGGATGCATCTTCATCTGCAGCTGATGACAATGATGCACTTCGCAGTTTGTTCCTGTGTCGAGCGCTCTTGCAATGCCCTTTCCTTGTTCCGAGGATACCCATACCATTTAATAAGGCAGATGTGGCAATCACGGCGTCGACTGTCTCACGTGGGCTCTCCAGGAAGGATCCATTCGCATCCTGAAGGGATTCGAGGGCATGCACTGCGGCCGATTTGTTCCAGTAGATCTCAACCCCATGGAGGCCGGATAAGGCCTGTAAAATCAATAGGAAGATGGGGTGAAAAACCATTTCGTAAATATCAAAACATTACATTCCAATCACTCTCAATCTAATTTAAATTTTATAAGTATGCCAGAGTTCATTGGTGCATCGTGCCTTTAATTAGTAACCATAAAACTGGGAAAGAACGAAGGCACAATATATTGCACTGTCATCGTAAACTCCAGCAATGTCCATCTCATATCGGTGGCAAAATTGCAAAAATGCATGAGAACGAGTAATCAAATATGTACTTACAAAGCAAATAACTTTACATGACTGCATATTTATATTTAGTAGGCTATTTCCAGATAATTATTGGCGAATGTGGTTTCAATGCGGTCACATCTCCATAGTTTATTCCCACGAGCGATCCATAATCATAGCTATAACAATCGATGACCAATATCTGTCTGCCTACCTACACACTTTCACCTATTTGTTTTCTTGTGTCTTTTATGTACAACAAGTCTGGAATTGCGATGACTACAAATAGAATTGTTCCTTGTTTTTTTGGAAGTTAAGATAGGACAAGTGATAAAAGAACACATGTATTAAATATTAATCTTTCTCTGTCGCGTGATAAGAGCGAAGAACTCTGGAAATAGCTGTATATACATTACATACGAAATGGTTACAGTAAAGATAACATAAATTTTACTGCAGCCGGCGATATAAGGTTATAATAAGAGTATTGTATGAAGAATGAGAAAAAAGACAAACCTGGATGGCCAATGCAGTAGTATGTAAATTCCCAAAGGTTCCATCCTCCAACTGCAGTTTACTGATTGCATGCAACGGTTCAGTGATGTGCCGACTCAGGAAGTCACTCGTTTTCCGATTACGTATACACTCCAGAGCTATCAATGCCGTGGCTCTCGTGTCTACAAAACATTACAAATGCAGTGTAGCATGCAGTAAAAGAGGCATTTTACGTGTTAAGAGCTGAGGAAAAGTATGCTAATAATAGAGGTGAAAGTAAATGTGGCGGGGCGAGCTGTTCCTTTTTACTCAACAACAAGATGAAAAATGTATCGCACACGCCAGCCAGTCAGCCAAAAAAGGTAGAAAAAAAGTAATGGAATAATACACCAAATACATCCATGAAAGGAGCATCGCTAAAACCCAATTTAACACGGTACACATAACGGTCTCTCTGCTATGGGCTTTTTGCCTTAACCATTTATAAGATCACATGGAGGAGAAGAAAACAACTTTTTTTTCCTTCCCACTTTAAGAAGATGATATTATGTAAAATGTAACATAGTTTTTTTTCCTCGTGTGTATATTGTACACTAGGTAGTCATTTAACGTAATACTGAGAATATCAGTCTCAACTAAATTTTCACCTTTCTACCCACTCTGCGGTAAATAACCGTAAGCACACACGTCTACATTCATATTGTAAAACTCACACACGCAGATTATTGCTTCGTGCAGGGATGTAATGGAATGTAAGAACGGCGAGTTGTTACATTCCGTTCCCCTTCAACAAGAAATGAAATTGGCTCTAAAGCGAGTGGAAAACATCATTTCCGGCCAACTCAAGCAAACACATATAATCTTCCTATGTGTGCTTCATTACCCCCACATTTCCCATTTCCGCCTTTTCTATCTTTCTCCGCCTCCCAGAAGCTAGAGATCTCTCAAAGGATGCTAATAAAAACCACCTCAATTCATAGTTTTGCACATATGCTCAAACGCAAGAGAAAATTAAAGTCAATGGTGGCTCTCACTTTTCTCCCTTGTGCTCATCATAAAGAAAAATGAGGGCATGTAATTTTCATTAACAAAGTGTGAACAATTAAATCTTATGTCGTAGAATTCGAGTACCTGCGCCTTTCATGGGATCAGGGAAACCATTGGAGGAAACAAAACCAAGGAGGGAAAATAGTTTTACACTTTTTGCAATAAAGTTAGGCATACCAATGGAGTACAATCTTCCTGAGGACGAGGAGTCGTCTCCTGCAAGATGGAGCAAATGTCGGGTTTGATGCTTATGCATGTGTGTACCACTAATACAGGATACAAGAGATGTGAAGGCGTAACCGTATGCTGTAGGGTAGTCTGGATAATCAACGTCTTCATGATGTTTCTCTAGAGACACTGGTAATTAAGCACAATTCAAAACTTATTATTTCCCAATTATTTTAGCTACAGATCTAATTCGCTCTCATTATACCTCTGTCATATGGCAGACCTATTGCTTCCATTCATTTATTTATGGGCAGTAAACGCGACAGAAAATATAGATTAGGCATGTATTGTAACAGACAATGAGTGTAATTCCATTTGTCACAAATCGTGAGAAATGTTTTCAATTTTGCTCTTTTCATGTCATACGCTGCAACGAACACAACACTACATATCTCCACGATGTATAATTAACTGAGAGAGTCTGTACAAGTGATAGGTATGCATATGCACAGAGGTATAGGTACAAAAAACCATAGATGTTGTGAAAGTGATACTACATGACAAAAACTGACATTGATACTTCCGTTAATAAAGACTCAGAGTGCTTGATAATATGAGTATAAGTAATTTAAGTGAACAGCTTACCGATTAAGTTGTGCCCATGGAAATTATGGGGATCGCCACACGAAGCACTTAGAGCTAATGCATAGTAACACACCTCTGCCGGTGTTATTGGTACAGTGTCCTTGCTATAAAGACAAAAATCGGTAAAGAAACAAGCATTTTATTCACAATAAAAAGAAAGTCGCCACTATATTTTAACGTTCTTTCCAGTGTTCCGTATTATCAACTAAAAGCTAAATTAATGAATCTCATTCGTGTGTAGTATTATTAATTAATTTAGCATGTGTATTACATAAATTTAGTTTAAAAACATCTTTAATATGATAGTAAAGATGGGTTTAATGAGGAAATAACTATTTGGTTACTACTAACATTCAAGGTTTTTTCTTAATGTAAAATAGCATTGTCATTTCACTAACTAGGTCTAAACTAGGTCTAAGAAAAATCTAACAGACGAGTAGCCTCCCTGGATTGGAAATCGACATGGGTACGTTCTCTTTATTTATAGAAGCTTAAATTGATAACTTTTATTCATTGTATATCTAGTCTCAAAAGTTGCCAGAATTAAAAATCGCCGGGAGTTAACTTTAGTATGAAGTTACTACCTAGTTTATAAAGTGTATGTATGCATGCGCTTTGTTTAATTATCTTTAACTTGGATCTTTGATTCTTTACACAAGAGCTATTACTACTGTAGTAACAAACATCACATAATTTTCAGCGTGTCAAAATCGGAAAGTGGGCTTTGGGTATTCATAGGTGCCTGTGTGTTATTCTGAAATAGTATCGCTGGTTTAAGCTTTCTCCTGACCTTTATTCTCGTACCTCCTGTTCTTTAAATGTGCTTCTCAAGGTTAAAATCTAAAGGGATAGTCGGAATTGAAATTAATCACAATTGATCCCCTTGACGTCACGTATTTAGGTGGCCGACGAAAATGGTGCAAACGTCAAAGAACTCCCTATGCTGCTTAATATTACATGAATTGAATCAGGTATTGGAAAACATTGTATGCCAAACAGTAGTTGCTCCCGAAAAAAGAAAACCAAAACACTTATAAAAATTCTGATGTAAAATTTGGGTGCTTTGAGGAGAGCTAATTGCATGGTTACAGTTCACTGCACTAAATATCATCGTTAAATGTCAACGACATGCTACATTCCTTTCTACATTGTTACATAACATCACCATAACGATAAAAAAAAATCATAACGGAAAGTAACAAAGTATAGAAAGTAAAGATATTTTACCATTTTTGTAGCTGCTTACATAGAGTGACATTTACATTATTCCTTTCTTCTACTGCATATTTTTGCTTAACGTTAATATCGAGCTTTTACTCTTTAATAGTTGATGCAATGTAAATGTCGGGAGTTGGGGCAAAATAATGTATGCAGTGTTCATTATTTTCTGATAATGTGAAGCAAAATAGTGAAAAAGTAAACACTCAAACTACAAAAATACTGTCGGTTTGAGATAGGTTTCTGTCTGAAAAAAGGTATTTGAGTTACGTCCACAAAGAGAATTACGTACCATAAATATTCATGTTTTCAAATGAAAACTTTATGATATTCAGACAGAAACACGACGATGTAAGAAAATGAGCGTTTTTGTGCTGAAACAGTTCCTTTTTTTTAGTCTAAACTAAAATCTAAAAGTCCGCATAATAATAAGTACTTAAAATAGTATGTAAGCTCAGGTAAACCGAGCATTCTGCTGTCTTTCTCTTCCCTGCTTTCTTGATTCGTAGCATTAACTTCACTCTGATTTCCGTTGTTCTCGGTCACACTCGAAATCATCTGTATTTTTTCAACTGTTTGTATAGCGACATTCTTCCCTGTTCCAACATTGGCAACAGCATCACACTCACTTGGTAACATCACTTGACCAGTTTATGTCTTAAATACATTTCGCAGTGTGACAGGAGGGTATTAAGATGGGAAACTGGGCTTTTACAGACCGAGAAAGTTTGCAAAGAATCTTAGATTGACTCCTGTATTACGTATGTCATCAAAAAATGCTTTTGTAATACAAGCAACAGTATGATACACATTTCGCCGTCTGTCTGCCCGTATCTTAAAGTATGCCGTGAAGCAACTCTTTGAAATGAGTATACCACGGTGTTTGGATTCTTTTAAATGTTCATTTAAATGACCCAAAGTTTACTTTGTATGGAACATGACTGTTTACTCTGGTAATTGAAGTTTATGTGCTTATGTGCATATGTCTATTGATATTATGTCTAAAATAAGTGGACTGCAATGACTGCATAGTTTGTCTTCTTGAGAAGTAAAAAGTGACTGGTTTTCTTTTACAGCACTTTATCGTTATGTTAAGAAAATTCTAACGTAGTAGTTGTGGTTGTGGATCAAATTTCTCCATGTAATGCTGTTCTTTCCTGGCAAAAAAATCTGCTACAAAAATAAATTGTGTAAAACTACTTTTTCTCGATAAATTGTATGCGATCATCACATATTTTTCTATTTGCTGTACTTGGAAGGGAACTTGTCCAGCAATTTTATCCTGATTCGTGCCGAGTACTTGCGATGAATTTTTTCCAAGTTTCCACCATGTGCATTTGCACAATACGATCTTCTACTCATTCTCATTAGTTGGTTATTATCTTTGACTTTAGTTTTACTCTGGTATTAGTTCTCCGTATAATTATTTTTCTTCTAGGAAAAAAAGGTGTGAAGCTGTATGAAGCGTATAGTCAACCAATGTGGACATATTACGTCTCCCAGTCTCTTCTTTTATCTCCTTCAGGTAGAAAAAAATAAATTTCACGCCAAACTGTCACTTTCGTATCTCCTATCAGCTCTTACGACTGAACAAACTTTTCTCTTGCATGAATCGAATCCCGAACAATGCTACTGTCGTATACGCTGCTTTATTGTGAAGATTATTTATGGAGCTGAAAATCATAATGAGCTTTCCCTAAATTGCACGGAATGAAATGGTGATGTGAATTTAACGTATTACATGAAAGGCATTACGCTTGAACGGATGGACGAGTAAATTCAAGGAATAAATGAATTGATCCTCGATTTCTGTCCCCAAATATTGAAATGCCTCTACAATATGAAGATTTGGGACGTATTGTCTGGCTCGTATTATGAGTTTTATTTTGTGCATGGTTGTTTGCACATGGAAAAAAAATTGTCCCCATTCCACACAATCCTTGGAGATTATATAAACCCGAAACAACACATTTCCAAGAGTTATATATGCGGTGATAGTGACGTTATTCGGATTGAAAATAGAAAAGCCAAATGAATCGAAACGTGCCTCATTTACCTACATCTTGCGTGACTGTGCAAAAAGCAAAGATAATTCCATATTCCATCATTGATCATGCCACAAAATAGGATTGCCTGCCAACGACACTCTTTGCACTAGTATTGATATGTGTATGTGCATTTATTTTCCCTTGTTTCTATTTGCTACACCCAAACTTTGTGATGTCATCAATCGGTTCAGTTTTTTCAGAAAGTTAATAAACGAAAATCGCTCAGCAGCTAATGCGATCGTTGACTTCTTTGGGGGTTATTTTTTGTACTCATATAATCCAGTAAATTAGAAAATGTGCTTATGTATATCTTCTTTAGTCGATTCGTAGCTTTATTGTTGTAGCGTGCGTTGTTCTAGACTAATGCCCATACAGGTACGGTAGGTAGGTAGATAAATAACTCAAACAAATTGTCTGGGATTTGACCAGGAGTAATCTAAATAGAAAGGTAGTCAGGGAATAATAAAGTATATAATGCTGTTATTGACTTTAATATTACCATCTGATTACAAGAACGTCATGTAAAGTAGTAACCAAGAAAATTCACAAAGTTACAAGTCAGATTGGGTTACCTCTGCATAGCTGCGCATTATACATACATCAATTTAAAAAGCGTAAAATAATAAGTGTATCAATACACAGATACACATCTAAGGCGCTTGCTATAAATTTTAATCTCGACACGCAGATTCTTTTCTCAGAACTCATTTGTCATTGTTAAATTTATGTGCATGTAATGTAACATGTAATACGGAAGTGGTAAACGAATGATGCATATTATCACAACACGATGATCTCAAAAATATTAGTACCCAAAGACGTATCTTATTAGTATGTAAATAAGTAATCAACTAACCTTAGTAATTTCTCTAGAAGTTCTATTTCTAACTGTTTAACAATTAGTCTAGCTTCTAGGTCATTCTTGGCAGGCCAATCTTTAACAACGGAAGCTAGCGCAATGACAACTCTGGCCGTATCACCTGACGGCCAACCGTATTCCTCCGTCCGTTTGGTCTGTAGCCACTCAAGGGCACGATTTCGAATGCTTTCAAGTTTGTATTGCAAATTATCTGCTGATGGCGTGTGTGACTCCGCACTTTTATTCGTTGAGCTTTCTGTAAACAACAAGAGGAAGTAGTCAGTGTTAAGCCGATTCCTTTATTGTTAACTCGCGTGAGCTGAATGGCGTCTATATAGGTGCTTGTCTTTCAACTCCATTCTTCTGTTGTGTAGTCAGTGGTCACTCAGACGTAACTTTTCTCCTATTATTGCTACTTTTCAAGGTGTAGAAATGTATACGTGTCTCTGTATAATGGCGTGTGTAGGGGAGCTTTCTTCATTACATACTAATAGGTCTTTCCCTTGTTTGTTCGCTCGTGTGTAAATTTTAATGCTTTCTTTTACTTGAGTGTGCATATCTTCCAGCTGAAAGAAAAGTTTTCTGGTTTTGAACGGATTTCAGGTGTGCATTTAGTACACTGAACTAACATAAAGGAAGGGGAGGAACTAGCATTGCAACATTTCGACATGCCCATCTTAAAATTTGCAAAAACTTGCCATTCTAAGTTTATTTTTGGGAGGTATTATTATGTTGGAAAATTGTTTATAATAATGTCTCTCGTCTTGCGCTCACTCATCGTCGTCATACATGTAAACGTAAGGCTTTCAAGAATAACAACAAAGGAATTTTCTGTGATAAACTAGAAATGGGTAATTATACGGAAATTGTGTGGTTAAGAGTTGCTGCTAAAAGGTTGGTAAGTATTTGGCTTTTTTAGAGGTCAATCAACGAGTGTGTAAAGGACATTTTTACTTGTAATGACCCGTTATGAACTACAAATAATTTTGTTGCAGTACAGTCACAAAATGCTTGTCCAACGGATGTCTAGGTGGCCTTGTTGTTTAACTTTATCTTTGTAGACATAAGGACTGTAAAACATGTATACAGACAAAGTTCATATTGTATGTGCGTACTTGTACTTCCGAATAAAAAGTATAATTACATAATATTGTGTCGTTGTGTCGGTGTCAGAGCTATGGAAGCAGGAGGGTGTAAATATTTTAAAGACATGTCAATCCATGTATTGCAATTAAACTGCGTTTCGTTTGTGGTTTGCGACTTTATGGCAAAAGCATTTCTTCAAGCTTTATAAAAAGTAGTGGCTGAAGTAATTACTCAAGAGCTTGACATATATAACTCTATCAACAAAAATAATATGGTAAATGTTCTGTTCCTCTGTCGGCACTGCCAAATCTAATGGCCAGCCAAGCA
>JAQIXW010002800.1:0-14508 GCA_034700685.1 Willowsia buskii | reverse complement strand
AGTTACGATACAAGTGAAAGTGAGAGCTTCACATTGCATAAAAATGACTCGCTTTGCTAACCCGAATGAAATTATGAACAGTGCTGGTGCTAGATACGTAGTATAACAAAAGGCACTTTTAGAATGCTTAATTCTCGAAAACGAAAACGAAAAATGTCCAGTAGAGGAAAAAATGAACATATGAATATTTGTGTCGAATGAGAGTATTTTGTGATGTTCAACACTTTGCCGCACTTGAGTTGGTTGGATGAGTGAACAAATTAGTTTATCACAATCTTTAAAAGCCGATGTTGTGCATCGATGTATGTACTCATTTCAGCCCACTTTTGCTTTGTTCAAGGAAAACCAAAAATATTTTTTAGAAAAACTGAATATCACCTCACTGAATATTAAAACTGCTGCTCACAAAGGTTTTTCTCTTTCATAAATAAAATGAATCCTTCCACTTCCTTTGCAGAAGTCAAAGGCTGTGAGTTTTGGAGATTTCAACAAAAACTTCCACCATCAAAGAAATATATATCTACAGTTAGATTGTGCTGGTTCTATTAACTTTTTTAGTCCGTTAATTTTTGCAGGGCAAAACAGCAGTCTTTGTTCGTATTCATTCATATTCATAACATATTCTCCAGATGTCTTTTCTATTAATTTTTTTCTATAGTAAAGCGCATCAAAAGTTTATGCCTAATCACTTTACTAGACAATAAATGCAGCAAGTTTCACTGTCAATGATCTCCAAAACGTTTGACGATCTCTAGCCATTACTTTCCTGGCATCTGCAATAGTTCGCTTGGCGCTTACTTTCGCATTATTATGCTGTTATTAACTGCTGAAGTCGAAAGTTTCTTTATAACAACAACTATTACTTTAAAAAGTTGTATTTTATGTTGCGTGTCTTGGCGAGAAAGAATTGCACCGTACTTAATAATATGAGATATGAAGACTTTCACAACAAATGTCAAGGGTTGTGCCAAAATGTACACATCTTACACTATCTGATGATCTTACATTCTTTCACTTTCAAATGCTTTCTCTTTCTACATGAATAATGCTTGTTTCGGTTGTTTTGTCTGCATGGCACAAGACACAATAACTTTCACAAAGAACTGCACGCTTTGATGGTTGCCAAATATTTCAACAGGGATCCAAACATGCAAGCAGGTTCCTTCTGGCTGACTTCTTCGCAAATGCTGAGGTACCTATATTTGAGAGTTTGGGTGTTAAACCCAGTAGTTGAATTAAAAGTCTCTTTATACAAAGTTTTGTTTAGTCCACCTTGGCAGGACAGCAGTATTGTTATTTCGGAGTCTTAGTCTCATCTTTAGCACCATGCGGGAAAAGAAAGTGTTCATTAAGCCGTGATATTGCACTTCAATTGCTCAGATTTGTAAGTTCTGATGTTATCACTATAACGGCAGAAAATTCTGGGCATTCTGGCTTTTCCCCGTAGTTGAATTATACGAAGCACTTGATAGGCAGCTTCGAAGCAAAGGTTTCCGCGTTTTTAGCATGTATCTAGTCTCGTTAAAAATACCTTCGACAGTGGTGATGGTGATGATTGATTTTTGTACCTAGTGCAAGCCTCTGCTATTAATTCACCTTTCACTCTGAGATAAGGGGCATACTGTGACACGCATGCAATTTCATGAAAGACATGACAGTTATGAAGCCTTCATAAATCATTTATACATAAAAATGAAAATGGATTGCATGTAAACCGACACGCTGCATCCGACAATACGTATTAATAGTTTTTTGACCGGTGCTGGTCTACACGCTGGTCGTGCGTAGTTAACCCGGGGCCAGATGTTTTTCACGGGTAAAGGTTGCCTTGTCGTGTAGGACCAGTCAGTGGTAGAACGAAATGAATAAAAGATTCGGCTACTGTTCTAAAATGCCATATCAAATTGTTAAAGTAAATGCTTAATTTCTGGGCAGTGTGGTGAAGCAATAAAATATGATTGATGTCAATTCAGTGAGTGAAACGGAGACGAAGAAATGACACTTCTGTTGGGGCCCGTCTGTACAAGTCACACACAAGTAGGCTTGTCATTTGCAAACAAACTTTTGTCCATGTCCAGTCCATCAATGAACCAGACCACACCAGAACCTGCTGAGTTGACTTTTTAGTATCACTCGCTGTGACACTAATATCTGTGCATTGTAGAACACAGGACTTTTCTGTTCGGTTGCACACTTGAAACACTATCCATGTACCAGTTCCATTCCTAGAGAGCTTTCATTTCTCAGCTATTTTGTTCATATTTCATAAACCGTTGAATCGGGTTTGTGACACTGGAAAAGCGAACTGGAACTGATAGGATTAATTGTTTTTGCACAAAGATCCGATATTCGATACAGCTTTTCTTCGATGTTATTCTTTGATATTACATTCGTAATAATGTCATTCCTTCGTAAAGAAGACTGTATATAATAAGATGTGAGCGAGAATGCACTTTTTGTTTAAGAAGGATGAAACGTTTGTACACAATAAAATTCTCTCTCCTAGTCAGCAGAACCTACCGTTCACATTGCCGATGGAATAGTGGTGAAAGCAAATGCGCTTGTTGAGCTTCACCAAGCTTTCGAGACGGTGATGTTGTTGGAAGTCTAGCAGGGACGAAACTGAGCGAATAAGGGAAAGTAGTCTACTCTTTTGTAATGAAAGAGGGATACGAAAAGGGAAAGAAGTGGGAGTTGAGTTAGCCAGCGGGGTTGAATGAGTAGCGTGGGGAAACGTGAGCTTTCTTATCTACCTATCTAACTATTCAGAAAGCAGAGAATTGGATAATATAACGTTTGGAAGTGCTGCTTTTATGAATTTAGCTAATTATTTGTATTCGATTTGCGACTATCTTGTTTGAACATTTTACACTGGGCTTTTAACGTAAGAAAGAGTATGCAGTTTACATGCATCATATTGTGAAGATTTTTCGTAAATGCGAACTTCAAGGCGTGAATTCGATAAGAAAATCGAGTTTAGCTGAATTACTCAGCACGGAATAGTACCATTGTAAAAATGGAAACTAATTTATCTTGGAATGCATTATGCATTGAAAGGCGATTCGGTATGGTAGTAATACAAAGTAGCAGTAGCAGTAACGGTGGAGTACATACATAGGTACATATATATGCTCTCGCCTTTTATATTAGATTTTGCATGATTCCACATTGATATCCATTCCACATGAGATGGTTCGCTTTAATACGTTTGCGTTTGTATATATAACGGCAAAATAGTCACTTCTACTATTCTACTTTAGACTTTCGACTATGTCAAAGTGTGATACGTTTTTTTATTGATGCCATATGCTTAGTTTAATGCAAAATCCCATTAAAATGTATGAGATTGCTGTTGTAGGTTTATAGAAAGAAAATTATTGAAATCATCGTGTACAAATTACCAGGCTTGTTTGGACTGTTAAACAAAGTTCCACATCACGTGCAACAACACTTTATTCCAAAAAATTTCAATAAAATAAAAAGAACATAAAACTCTGTCTAACACAGAAAATAACTATATAAAACTCAACCACATGTTACATGCTTAATCAGTAAGACGGAGCCTCACCGGCATTATAATTGGACTCCTACTAGAAAGCAATATTTATTTTGTATTTTTTATACAGCAGCTTCCTCAGAATTTTCGCCAGTTCCACTGTTTGAGACTTCCTTTGACGTGGTTTGATTATGATCCGATGGGGTGGAATCGTGATTTGACTTTGATTTTTCCTTTAAGTCTGAGCTGGACTTGTCTTTAGGCTTTGTCAACTCTTTTGATGAAGTCTCCGACTTGTCTTTGCCAGTGCTGGATGGAAACTTAACTAAATCTTTGACTCTCTCAAGGAATCTCTCCGTTGATCTTTTGAATACTTCAACGTGCTCTTTCGCTGACTTTTCAGAGTTCTCGGACTTCTTTAACGTTTCTTTAATCTTGGCGAGCTCATCCTTCAAGGATTCATTGGACTTTTTTAGATCCGTGACTTGACTTTTAGCTTCATCTAGAATTGCAAAACAAGATGTAACGTTTACATAGGAACACTCTCGGTACTTGGTACACTACAAACGCGTCGGCTATCTCATCAGTTCAAAGTTGTAATAATTATTACAAGGTAGCTGGAAGCAAAATTATATTTTCGACTAACTTAATGAATTTTTGATGACATTAAGACTGGATTCTGCAACCGTCAGGTCCTTCTCGCATCTATCCAACTGATCTATAAGACTTTTTACGTCAAATTCTTTTCCATCTACAACAGCAATTACTGACTCTGTTGAATCTTCACCATCTGCCCCGTTTTCCGTTTTTGTACGAGGATTACTATCTTGTAAAACAAAGACTGGGAAGAACGCTTTATTGCCTGTAGCAAAAATGTTAAACATGTCACTCCAATGTTAGAACATTCCAATTTTGTACGTATGTATTACATTTTGATACAATATTACATACTACGAAACAATTGTTGACTTTTAATACCTAGCGAGAGAGTTCGAATATCATCTTCCATCTTGACCTTCGATTTTTCTGGACGATCCGTCCATTTTCGATAGTATAGCGTTCCTTTATGAACAACTTTTTGAACCACTCTACGTATCTATTTTTTGTTCAAGGTTCAATAGAATCAATTTTTCATCAACATAGTACGACTACTGGAACATTTAATTTATTTAAAATTAAACATACCTGGGCTCTGGTAAGGCCGATTCCTATACAGCTACACAAATCCTCCAAATCCGATTCAGTAATGTAGCCACATCGTGTCACATCAAAAAATATGAATGAAAGCAATAGATGTGGATCGGTTGTTTTCTTTGATGGCAACGCCGCGTTTGCAGCAGAAGTGTTGGAAAGTTTCCTCTTTTTTGTGGCTGGTTCTCCAACTTCCTTTTCTGTTTTATCATCCTTGTTTTCCACATCCTGTATGCATAACAAATTAGTTATACTAGTACACAAAAAATGGACAATTTTATTTTAAAATATTTATTAAACTCTCGTTATATACCTTTTCAGAATTGCTATCTTCTGTATTGGATTTCCCGGCTTCTGCAATGATTTCTCGATAAATCCTAAATGCAAAATCCCTTTGTAGCATTTCATGGAAGAATTCAGAGAACAGGGAAACTTCAAAATTGTCCTCCTTCTTGTCAATAATGCGGTAGTCCCTCAACAAACCGAGTGTCATGGATAAGCAATCAAAATTCCCAGATTTAGCCACGCTAGATGGATATATCAAAAGTCTTGGGTTTTTAGGTAAGGCATATCGACGTTCCCACATTTTTACTTCTTCCTCCTTCATTCCATGTTTAATGATAGGGAATGCTTCAGTTGGAAACTTGGATAAGATCATTTCGTATTCAGTGCTCCCTTGCGCGCAAGTATCGTCAATAGACTGTTCTTCCTTCAACTCCCCATCTTCAATACTCATTTCATCATCTTGTGCTTCTAAAATCATACTCGGATTCACTATTCGAATATCGTGCTCCTCTTCCGTAGTCTCTGGCACAATAAATTCAATTGAATCAGGTTGTTCGCTTTTGGCGCAATCCATTTCCTCTGAATTCTTATTTGCAGCGACTACTGCCGGAGTGTCAGGTTCATTGTTTTCTTGAACTTTCTTCTCCTCATTTTCTTCGTCTTTTAACGCTTTAAGGAGACGATTCAGTAGTACGGCCTTTAAACCTTTGGGGCTCAGCTTCCGGCGAATTAGTTCATCCTTAAGCTGTGCAACCTACAAATATATTATTAGACAAAAACAATAATGTTTCAATTCAATATTGTAAAATATAATTAAGATATACATATAAGCATTGATAAACTTACATTCATGCTCTTTGGCGAGAGAATGCTATAATGTGTAGGCTCCAAAGGATTTCCTCCTTCACCATTTACCGATGATTCAACAATTTTCCCATCTTCGTCTTTCGTATCTATAGTTGACGGCTTTTCCTCTAGGGTTGTTGTCTCATCGAAAGGAACCTTACATGGAGAACTGCCCTTTTCACTCTCGCTTGATTTCAAATTAGGGGAATCAGTGTCATTGGGTTGGTTATCCTGTAGTTGGTTACCACATAAAATACTCAGATTAGTCATAAAGTTATTTTCGTTGGGTAAAAAATATTAATGTTTGCTACACAGTCCCAAATGAATGATCAAAGTAGAAGTAAAATGCCTCCCTATATATCTTTTCAATAATTATCAGTATAACATAATAGTCTTGCAAGGTCTAAACTATTGTCAAACCAGACTGCTTTTAAAAATACCTTTCAGAGAATATATGTGAAACGCATTGAAGGTGTTCGATGTTATTTCAAGTATGTAAAAGGTATTTGGTATGAAATATTAGGATTGAAAGACTGAAAGGGGAAGCTGTGAACACAACAAAAACTAACAACAACCTTGCACTGTTGTGAATTTTAAATTATTACAAAAGGACTTTCTGTAAACTTTCAAAATGCATGCGCGATAATATGAATATTATGCGAACATCTACAACTACAGCAAAAGCCACTTGGTATTATTCCTAAGCTGGATGAAACCATTAAATGTATCAATAGTGGAAGAATACAGGCACCAGAGAATTAAAATGAAATACTCCAAGTCCAAACACTCCAAGCGTAAATCAAAAAGATCATATAAACCCCCGCACAAGCGTAATACAAATTGTAAACAGATTTTGAGTCTACTGAACCAATAAATATAGATAGTCGGATGATCATTAATTATAAAGTGGCAAGACATCATTCAGCAACCTCCGTCTCCATTACTGCAACTGTGTCCGTTCCTTGAGGCTCACTAGAACTGGCTGATTGTCCACCAATCCCTGTCCTCGAATCTTCCACGCCTCCCTCTTCTCTTGCAGGGGATGCAGCTTCGTCAATCACCAGGAGACCACTATTGTTCATTACATCATCTTCCGGCACATTCACCCCCGCGTTGTCACTAGTTTCCCCACGTTCACCTGTCGATTCAGTTTCAGCGACAGACTGTGTGCTATCACCACCACCTGACCCCTTCTCCACGGCATCCTCAGTCACAGGTTTGTTGCTTGCAGGATTGGATTCCTTCTCTGTCTTTGGAACACAATTTTTCTCTGCAACGTTTTTCTCGCCATATAAGGCATATTTATAAACTGATTTTAGTTTGTTCCACTCCTTAGTTCCGGGAAGGCAGGACCAAACATCAGGAAGATAGAAGACAACCGTTTCCAGGCAATTGCTCCGTTTGTAATATAACTCCATGAAACGGTACCTGTGTTTTTTAAACGTCAATGGAAAAAACTTAAAATCGTTAACCCTATGACATAAGTAAAGTCTTATCAGAGGTAACACATAATCAGTGCCATTGGCAACGATCAATCCTGAACCATCCATCCTTCTCTACCAAAAACCTTGAGAGCCTTGCTGGTGGCTAGGAACTTCCTTCATCACACACTGTGTCGCCTTTTTTGGATATTGGAATGGATATTTTAAAACGACCACTCTCATTCGTTTGTGTCTTTCTTTTCGATTTAATAGCACACTTTCGTGTATGATTCGTTTCGTGACAAATAGTATGACAAGAAATAATAATTTGTCTAGTCTAATAATAGTAGACTTCAGATTTCAAAACATCACATTATAGCATTGCTCATGACTCAATTAAACAGTTTTGAAACATACCAGTGCTTGCAACGACTAAGATTGACACCAGTTAGAGCCCGGACGGATCGAATCGCTGTATTTATAAGTGTCTGTGGATCTGATTGAGGATTAGCCCCGTCTAAAGACGGAGACCAGGGACCCCCAAGAGCCATTATTTCGTGTTTAGATGTCTAGATAAAAACAATATCTCATTTGGATTATTCAAAGTTCTTGCAAATGTAAAATATGCTACAAAGGATGGACATTGCATACCTTCATGCCAACAATGAAGTTAATTAGTCGGTCCACATGTTGTGGGTTATCAGGAATTTCTGAACCATTATCAGCTACACCACATGATTTCCTGTAGATAGTTTCAAGACTGCTCATGGAGGGAATCATAACCTAATGCATGTGAAAAAATAGTTTAGGCTTGATTTTCATGGAGTCCTGTAGACGCATGGTAGTATTTTGGAAGCTTGAATATTTTTATACCTTCGCTTTAAAAATGTAACTGGCATCAGCAGGCTCTAAGATATCGGGAATACTATTGAATCTGTCCTCCATTGCTTCCAAATTAGGAATTTCAATTTTCTGCACCCCTTTCCTCATTATCTGGACTGGGCAAGAGTGTCCCAACTCAAATGGGGCGTGTATTGGGAATGTATCCATCCATGTACTTTTAGCGAGGAAGAAATCCGACGGTACATACAAATTTGGATACCGACGCTGTATTTCTTTGACGTTAATGTCCTTTCTGTGTAAAAGAAAGGAAAAAATGAGGAATCGGATAGAGATCCTTTATTATGCAAAATATCTAACGTATAAATACTTTCGGTGCATAATAATATATTATAAGATATGAAACAAATTATTTACGTGTCCAATGAAAATTTTGGGATCTCAACGGCATATCTTGGCGCAGGTCGGTTTGCCTTTCGTTTTGGACTGGTCGATCGAGATCTTGATCTTTCTGTAGTACCATGTGCTTTATCAGTTCTTACTGATTCTCTAGACCTGCTTCGTTTCGACTTCTCAGAAGTCTGAGATTGTGCTTGAGCTGAGGACGGACTCCGATCTTGTGCTTTCCCTTTCTCAGCAACAGGTTTATCCTTCTCCTTCAATTTTCTACGATTATTGAAATAAAATAAAATCTCAGTAAATCAAGCCTGGACACTCTCATTATTTACACAGAAATATTAGCGTGAAAGTAAGCTAGCTCAGCAAGCTAAATTTGTAAAATACCCATCCTTTCTGGAATCGTCTTTACTGCTTCTAGTTGATGGCGATGGACTTGTTTTACGTTCTCTATCTTTACCAGCATCTTTCTCCCGCACCCGTTCTCTTGAACGTTCTCGCTGTTTATTTTTATCTCGTCTGTCTACCGATCTATCCCGTGCAGTTCTGTCCCTTTCCCGAGACCTTGACCTGGGTTTTAACGCAGCTGCTCTCTCAGCAGATCTTTCCCCAAAATTTCTGTCCCGAGAAGCTCCTCGTGCTGTGCGGTCCCTTGACCTATCGCGAGATCGATCCCTGTGAGTTCTCTCTCGAGATCTTGAACGGTTTCTGGGAACTTTGTCGCGGTCTCGAGATCGGTCACGGCCCCTATCTCTTGACCGTTCTCTGGATCGACCCCTCCCTCGCTCCCTAGAACGCTCTCTGCCGTGCTCCCTTGAACGATCTCTGGATCTGTCCCTGGCTCTTTCTCTAGACCTGTTCAATCAACATGATAGTGTTTCAAAAAGGAAGTAACAATGAAAGAGGTGACACGGAGGACATCAATAAAGAAAGTACCTTTCGCGACCTCTGTCCCTATCTAGGTCTCGATCAACGTTCATCATTCCACCTACAGATCCGCTATTCATAAATGCAGGAGGTTCAGGCACAATTGGTAAATGGGGGATCGGCCGTTTCGGATCTCTTTGAGGAGTCACCATTGGAGCGACAGGTGGAGGAACAGGAGCACCAACATTAGCGGTTCTCCCTCTTGGGTTGTTTTGCCCACTGTAAACAGAATGTGGGTTGGATACTATTGTAACTGGTTGAGCCCCGTGAGGTCTCACACTACTTGCCTGAGACGTTAGTACTGGAGGAGGTGGCGCAGTTGCCTGTTTTTGCATCCCCACAGATGTATTGAATCCCATGTGCTGCTGGGATGAGTTCATGTTGGATAAATTGCTCATTCCGCCACCAATATTGACAATCTGAACTCTTGTGGCGTTCCTATTGATTGTGAGACATAATAGTATGCATTTTTCATACTCCCATCTTTTCTGTAATAGCCTTCAAAATTATTGGTATTGGTTATGAATCATGTGTCTAATTTACCACTTGAAAGGCATGTTGCTATTGAAATCTGCTTCAACCAACACTCGGTCACCCTCTTTGGGGAGTATTGGCCCTTTGACCACTCTAAAAAGTAAAAGCGTTGTGTAGCAATAAAATGCATTGATTGTCTATTTGAATAAATGCAAATCTTTCACATCATAATATACAACTTGGTGTTACCCCATTTGAAAAAACACTTCCTCATCTATGAAGCCGAAATTGTCATGAACTTTTGTCACTGTTCCTGTGAAAACTCTCTGCTTTGGCTGCTGATTCTGAGCTTGGCTTTGTTGTGGAGGAGGCGTTTGACCTTGCACTTGGATAGCATGTGAAAAATTGAGTGCGGAGGACATGGATATCGGGAGACCTTGCATTTGGCCCTGAGAAACTGTCGCTGACGATATCAACTGACCAACGCCAACGCCCAATTGATCATTAATCAAATTTACTGGAAATGATTGGGTCTGCTGGGGTTGTAACAATATCGACTGATTAGCGGCGGCAGCCGCCGCTGCAGCATTCAGCTGGAGAGAGTTTTGGGAAGAGTTATGTTCATTGAAGAAATTATGGAGCTGACCGGGATTCACATTTATATTAAAAAGCTGTGGAGTCAAAACTTGCTGCACATTCTGCAAACCAGGATTGGTAGGTTGTCTGCCGATTTGTTGCTGTGGATTGGAGCCTGGTTGACCTCCATTCTGATTTCCGCCTAGTTTCATACCCAAACGGATGCATTTAATCAATCTCCCTTTCTTTCAACCAACATTAGCTTTCTTATCTACAATGACAGTACTTACCATAAAATGACATGATGAATACAATTATATTTATAAAGGGATAAATCCCTTTGTGCACGATTTATGATAACTTAACACAGCGGCTGATGCTATATTTAAACACACGTACACTTCATCCTAAAACATTAAAATTAGGTATACATTATCTCGCAAAATACTTAGAGTTAATAAAATAAGATTTTTGAGAATTTGTCCCAAATTCTCCAGCATGCACTAATTTGGGTTGCAGAATTTATATTTTCGTGTTTGTATATATTACACAACAGAACTTGGAGATTGCGATTAGTGATAGAGAATCGCCAATCAATGCCATTCAAGCTCTAGTACTTTTCCTTTACTTTAAGAATAAAATCAAAATCGCTCATGCATTTATTTACCTTTATAACTTATTTATTTTTGTCCTAGTCACCGAAGCCTTGGACAACATCCCTATGTGGTGTTTACTGCATGAAAGTAAATACTTACGGCAAGTATATAAGCAGCTCATAAATGATTTTGATTTGATCTTGTCGGCTGACTACATCTTTTATGGTAAAATCCATAATACACAGACATGTATCATGTATTCTGTGTAGTAAATTTTGGTTTTCGGTATGGAGGATACATGCATGCTAGCCAGGCAACTTCTCATGTTTTTGTCCTAACGTGAGCAAAGCTAGGGAATTTAGGTATCATCATCATCATCATTATCGTCACTGTAGCAATAGCCCACGATGAACAACAATCAGCTCATCTTAGTACGTTTATGTTCACGAGTTTTCGCTTTGTACAATTTGAGCTATCGAAAGAAAGGGTTACGTATGTCGTTGTCTATCCCTCTCTGTTCTGTGCGTGGCATCAGAACAAAACATCTCCATCTTCAAGAAAACAGGAGTAGTGGAGTGGAAGTCGAGTGAGGGAGTAGTATTTTATTAAGTGTCAGATTTCTGGCTTATAAAACACAATCACTGATGACAACTACAGAATTTATGATTCCAATTTATGTGAATGAATAGAAGACTGATTATTCATCAAACATAAACTTTGTATTTTTTCATTTGCAAATTGAAGAAAATTTCGGCCACCAGTGTATACTGCATTGTAATGCTCAGGGTAGGTAAAGGTCCCGATTCCCGAATATCATGGCATTTCTTTCAAGCCTTAGTTGCGTACTAACGCTACGTAAGTTGCAAACTGCATTCACTGCTACAGTAACTGTTACTCAAGTAAGAGAAGAGGCGTGTTCGGCGTGTTCCCACTCATTTGCTTATCAATCACGGTGCATGTTAGCATTTATCTCTGAACTGAAAGTGTTCTGTCAAATCAGCTCTATAATATTGAATTTGGTTTTTTCTTTCTACGTGTCATTTTGTAAGAGGTAACTAGTTTAGTGTTGAGTAACAATACGTGTCATAAAAATGTGCTACTTCTCGATCGTCAGGCCAAATAATATAATCTTTTATCTAAAAAAAAAAGTTGTCAATGTTTGTCTAAAATACAAGGTATACCATTCCAATGTTTTATCAAGACATGGCCTGTTTCCCATGAAATATATTTACTTACGATTTTTAGGACAAATGCGGATTCAATTTTCAGGGTTCCACTAACCAAATTTAGCCATTTTAGATGAACATAATAAAATCGAAAGCAAAATTACCATATTTTGAGCTGAATTTTGATAGACAATACAAACTTTACATTAAACTGTCCATTAGGGCTGCACTCCGTCAGTGCAAAAAAAATTAATTTGCTGTTTAATGTCTTTAAAACTTTGATTTATTTTGATTTAAGTCTATAAAAAGTCCGTGTGTAACTCCATTGAAAGATTTTTTTCGATCCAAGATCTAAATGTACCAGGTTAATGAAGGAATTTTGTTAGTTTAGAAGGAAAATCCCGGAAATTGCAAAATAGGACAATTATGACTTAACCGAAAAAGCCAAGCATGTTCCTCTTACATACGGTCTTAAGCATATAGGGATTACCAATCCAACCTATTATGTTATCCAAGTTATCATGCTTATTTTTAAATCTGAAATTCTGTAAGTTTCTATTACCGGTCGAAACACATTTTGTCAGAAACATAAAAATGCCCCAGGAAGTGGAAAAAATTCCATGACATTCAGCCAAATTACAACAAAGATTTTGAAGGTTGAAGACATGTGACGCATACTTATTTTGTTGTATTTAGAGAGATTGTTCTTCTTGTCTATTATAATGAGGCAATAATAATTCAAATACTTACTATGGATGCATAAACACGGTTTATGGAGGTCAAGGTCATATAACATAATGTATATAGATATTATGCTTCTCTGCTTGCTGAAATGAACTCACGTTGTATTTGCAGATCCGACTCATGTGAATATTAAAATTAAAGCCAACTTTAACGTTGTCTTCTACACATTATGGACAGAGTGTTTACCCGGACGCTCTGCTTCGAATTTCAAATTTTACATACAATTGCAAATATTATATGTATACCTTCCTACCAATGTACCTTTGTGCGTCAATTCATCCAAACTCTAGTCCGTAGAATAATGACTAGTGACTATTACTATAAACTATATAGTGCTTTATACTGTACAACCGTCTTATTAGAAACGATAACTATTTCTGAAATCTTTAGAAATTTCATAAATTGTAAAAAACATATTCTTGAGCTTGTCATATACATCGGCAACTTTATGCACTTGAATTTTTATATTATGCAAATTCTACAATTTGTGTATTTTGTGCACAAAAATCATGAATTTGCTTGTCTTAGTGCAGTAAAAATGTCAAGATTGCCCCTGAGAAAGCATTTGATGCATAGATAGGGTCACACACGCTCTGCCTACGAACAAAATGATCGTAAATCTTTCAATTTTGCCATACCCTCAGCGGTGTCTATTCAGTAGTAGTAGACATAACTAGTAAGAGAAACCGAAGGATCACCCATCACCCTTTTTCCTTTGCTATGTGTGTTGTTTGTTACATATATCCTGTCGCTCAACTGATTGGTATGCTTTGTCATAGGAAAAAGCGTCTCGTTCTTGAGTGAAAGTCTGGCTGTCTTGGCTCTCACTCATTCAGTTCTCTTCCAGCAACGTACCTGAGCACAGCGATAAGTTTGCTTTAGTTTTCCTTTAACTGGCTGTAAATGCACTTTCTATCTCGAAATAACATAGCACTTTCTCCAAGCACAATGAAAAATTCACTCGTATTAATTTAGTGTTAGTTATAGATAGTGTATTGTCAGCCAATTTGTACCACACACCGTCAAAAGAGAATTCCATAATAATATATATTAATTAATCCATATTAATACAACGTACGTACCTTGGCTTTCTAATACTATTGCAAAATATTGTTAATTCCTAATAAGATAATACATTCTTTATGAAGTAGTAAAATATTATCTTATCTTCTACTGAAAAAAAGCTGAAAAGGTTAAACCAAGGATCGTTTTTGTTGTTACTTTACCAATTACTATTTATTTGACACTGGCATTGTTAATTATAGTTAGGTTTTACATAAGTTTACGAGATTGTTTTCGTTGTCAATCAATTGTCGGTATTGCCGCTGCATTTCACTTAGATGAACTCGTGAAGTAAAGATATGTTGGAAAACGTTGAATCAATACATTGGGACGAGGACTGCCAAACGGAATAACTGAGCAGAGCTGAAGCAGTTTTGTGATATGGGGTGAACTGCTCCACATACTGAAAAAAAAACACGGTTCATTTATTCTAAATTTATGCAAGACTTTCAATTTTCCAGTTGTTCAATTGTTTGTTCAAGACCGTA
>JAQIXW010002799.1:0-14509 GCA_034700685.1 Willowsia buskii | reverse complement strand
ATTGCTCATCCTCTCGTCACTGTTAAATAAAATTGTAGTTTAATTTTTTGCTATAATTTTCAGTGGTTCTCTGTGCATTTAACACTTTATATTTGTTCATCGGTCCACATTCTGCAGTCCTGTGTTCTTACCTGTTTCTGAACCTTTTTTGAAGATGCGTTTTGGAGTAACTGGTGTAAAATAAACTGTGCATCCTTTCTCGACGAGTTTATTTTATAAAAACACCCGTTATTTGACACCATGTATTTCGTATCAATACGAAACGTGTGAGATTTTTACCATGATGTAGACAAACCAAACTGTACCTGACATAATATTCTAATTTCCTTTTTGTTCGTCAATTTGGCCAACTATTATTTTTCCTTGCAGATTTTTAATCTCTTAAATACTTTCATCTATATCTCAAAAGTTAATTAAAAAATTAAATATCTAAACCAAATTCCAATTAATCATGCCGCAAAAACGACAAAAGTGCAACATTTGTGGAAAAACATTATCAAACATACAAATTTTAAACATTCACATACGGGTTCATACGAGCGAGAGACCATACAAGTGTGATGTTTGCCAAAGGAGTTTCAAAAGTGCTGGTGGGTTAACTGTTCACCAAAGAACGCACTCTGGGAAAAAGCCATACGTCTGCCACACTTGTCCGAAATCATTTACCCAGCAAAGCAGTCTTCAAGTGCATCTGTTAGTCCACACAGGAAACAATTCTTTTAAATGTGACGTCTGCGAAAAAAGCTTTTCCCGTAAACACCATTTGACGAATCATTCCAGAGTGCACACTGTTGGTGAAAGTAAGAAGCCTTATTCATGTAATCGGTGTAATGCGTCATTTTCCCAAAAGGGCGATCTAAAGCGCCACAAAGAGACAAATTGTCAACGACCTTTCCAATGCCATTTATGTCCAAAAAGATTTGTTCGGCCAGAACACAGAGACGTGCATCTTCGAGCGCATATGGGTGAAAAACCGGAAAAATGTTTGATTTGCCATAATCGGTTCTTTAATAAAGGTAGTCTTGTTCGTCATCAACAGCGTGGGCATTCAGGTAACCATTCATTCTAGCGAAAAAAAACTGTTTAAGTTGAGAGTTGAGTTAAGTAAGGTGAAAACGTGCGTATTGCTTAAATATCTCGCAATTTCTTTGTTTTCTCTAGGGTTTTTGGAATGTTTATTTTGCGGTAAGCAAACGAAAGAAAATAGGATGGAAGCACATATGCGCAGCCATACAAAAGAGGTATTGCGGAAGTAACCAATTTCCTTGTCCTGCTAATAATGTTCCATGATGGCACTTTTTACCTAGCGGAGTTTGAATATTTATTTTATATTTTCTTGTTTCTTCTCATCGCTGTTTTTATTTTTTGTAAGAAAACTTCATGTCTGCGATTTTCTCAGTGAGGTATTGTAAAGAAAAAATGCTCAATAAAATAGTTAAGATATAGGTAATATGGTGCTTATATGGTGATGGAAAAAAAGTCAAATGTTTGTTTTTATTTTGTATTATTTGTTTAATTCCTCTTTAAAATTGCAATAAACAACCTGCTAGAATAAGACGAACTGCATCGTGCATTATTCATAATCCACCATAACATTCATAATCCATATTGTTTTAAGTCCAGTTTTGTCGACGTGCCATTGAAAGTACCAAGTCGCCCCTCATCCGTTTCTGTTTCCTCCAAAATTCCAACTCTACCTCGCCGCAGCAGTCAACCAACTCTCAATCAAGAACGCAAGGAAGAGGATCAAGTTTCATCAGGGAATGCATGCAGCAGTGAGGAAAGAAGAGCAAAGCGGAGAATAATTTTATTGATTGAATTCATTCTGTCTTTCTTGTCGTAGAAAATAGTGAATCTTGTCTTGTGAATCTGTGCGCTGCGCAGTAATTTTAATCATTCATTTTAATTCTTGTTGTTATCTTTTATGAAATAAATAATTAAAAATAACAACTGTTTACTGCTCCGACTTTATTGTTGTTTGATAGATTCCGACAATTAGTCGTTTGAGATTTCATCAATTAGTGATAGTTTTAGCTTGCCGTCTGCAAGGCTTATCTTCGAGCAAATAGGAGCCGAAGGTGGCTATCATAATTAAAGTTTTCAGTCTAATATTTTCGAAGTAGAATCAGGCAAAGTTGCCAGAGCAACAAGTTTCAAAAAACTAAGATTCACATACATAAGTTTTTCATAATTGAACTGTTAGTGAGTTTTTGTGTTTTTTTAGATGATGCGTGTACAAAATAGAAAAGTACTTTATTGATATTTGATACTTATAAAACTACTTACATTTTCTGGTACAAAGCATTGACATATAGATAAATAAGCCCGTATATTTTATGGGTCCAAATATAGTTTACCGTCTAATCTGTTCCTGAAAACATAATTCATTTATAAACCAGTGCATATACATCAACAATATAATTGTCGAAAAATGTTGAAAGAAAATGATTATGGAGGATCGGTACAAAAATATGCAAGAGCATAACAATATTAACAATTCACAAATTATTTTAGGTATTGAAAAAACTCTATAGCAAATGCTATAAAAACTGAAAAATATATGACACGTTATCTTCTCATTCAAAATACAGCAAATAGCTTTGTTTACTTTTATGTCTTATGAAAAGCCGCTCAGAGTAGTCACTCATTCCCCAAATTTATGACTAGTCACCATTGATGACTCATCAATAATATATTCTTAATAATATTTTAATGCACGTAGCCAACTTGAAATACCCGAACAACATATTTGAGACTCTATACACATAACAATTGTTCTAAATAAAGAGTACACATGGTTTGTTTTAAAGAAATATGATACACATTAAGTACTACTTTGGCATATTGGCATGAAGAGATAATAAAATGAGAAAACACACGGACAAATGCGTTTACTAGCTACACACGTATGCTCAAACACTCATATTTGTCAAATGCTGCTATGTAAAAGCATAGTATGCCAGGTTAGGGTACATACTTTCCTGTTTAGACTTTTTCTCATTTTAGTCTCAAACAACGAAGCAATGAAAACAAGCAACCAATTTGAGCCATCATGTAAACATTCAATGACTGTGTAAGCAATCACACACGACAAATCTCGGTCAGTCGATGACGTTTATTTACCAAAACTATTTAAATTAATTACTGAGTGAATTTCCAATGCTACTTATATTGAGTTTTTGAGGTGATTTTATAAAAAAGTTTTGTTTCCCAAGTATATTCAATAAGGCACACGGATTTCTTGTAAGTTAAATAAATATTGATGAATAACTTCACGTTTCCAGTTATTATATCCTGCATATATTTAAACACACAATATTTTTTATTTTGGTCTTCTTAGAAGTAGCGATATAATTAGAAAACCCTTGGTCCGTTAAAACAAACGACTTCAAAATGAGTTTTCCATGCAGTCAGTGTCCAAAGACCTTCAAAAGGTCTACAGGAAGATCTCGTCATGTGAGTACTATCCACAAAGGAATTCGATACTCTTGTCAGTTGTGTGACAAGTCATTTACGTGCAAACAAAACTTAAAGCATCACACGAAAACTCACAACGGACAAGTCAATCCCCATAAATGCGAATACTGCTCCAAATTTTTCACCCATAAAGCGAATCTCAGTCGCCACAAGAAACTCCATTTCGATCAGGAGAAGAAACATGAATGTCCTCTTTGTAACCAGATGTTTTCCAGTAAGGCTAATAGAGACGCTCACATTACCAATGTTCACACAGAAGAAAGACCCTTCAAATGCACAACATGTGGGAAATCTTTCAAACAAAAAGGCGAACTAAAAAAACATGAACTTACACATACTAGAGAAGAATCTTACAGGTGTATAGTCTGTTCTGCATCTTTTGGACAAAGAGGATTTTTAATCAGACATCAGCAAATACATCTCAACTTGCCTTTATACTCATGCTCGAAATGCCCTAAAAAATTCAAATTTGAATATATTTTTAAACGCCATTTAAATCTTCATGATGCAGCTTTCCATTGTGTGTTTTGTGAGAAAGTAATCCCAGGTTGGAAGGGATATTTCAATCATCTTATTGTGCATGTGGGCGAGAAGCCATTCCATTGTGATTTGTGCAGTAACGAGTTTTTCTTTAGAAGAAACAGAGACCTACATATCATCAGACGACATACTCTGGAGAAGACGCACTCATGTGCAGACTGTGGGCTCCAATTTTTTACGAGAGGTGAACTAAATAGCCATTCTGGAACTCACATGCCTTCGGGTCAGCCCAAAGCTCACAGTTGCATCTTTTGTGGAAAAGGATTTAATGAAAAGGGCAATCTTTTGCGTCATATTCGTTCTCACGTTAAGGAGAAAGCAAACATTTGTGAGGTATGTGGAAGTGAGTTTTTTGACATTGGTAATATGCATCGGCATGTTGAGGTTATGCACACAAAGGAGAAGTAGTAATTGAGTTGGTTATCTGAGGAGGATTTCGATACGACTAAATTGGAACAAAATATGACTAACTTACATTAAGAGTGTTTGTACATGTATTCTGGTGGGTTTATTTATTTATATTTCTATTGTTTTTGATTAAGATTCAGTTATTGTAGTTTAAAATAAATTGTTGTTACTTAAGTCTCTAATCCTATTGCATTCTGAAACCTTACCCATGAATTGAATTACGTAATAATTCATTTGATCCATCAAATGTAAACGTGACTCTGATGATATGCTGATTAGTTTACTTAAATAAATTACTTGAACTCAAAACATAATTTTATATTTTCATTTAGCCTCTTCAAAATATTTTCTAATTTGACGTCTTATATTTAATAAAATTTCAAAAATTGTTTTATTACGTTTAGTCGTTTGTAAGTTTTTTAAAGCTAAATATACATTTCACTTATTCTGATTACTTAGATAGAGATCGTTGTGCAGCTGTGAATGGAGCCAGATATTTTAAAATCGCATATTTTAAAAGGTTGTGAGGCTGTCGCTTAAGCTTCTGAATAATATAATCATGACACCACATCACATTCTTGTCTACCACGGTAAAACCATTAATAAATATGCTACGCTAGTAAAATTAATCGTATATGTATTTAGACCAATTTACGCATGACCGAATATGACCGCAATATGACCGAAATATGTTTGGAATTTGGAATTCCTAAATATTTTGCAGAATTAGAAAAGGAGTGAAATTCAATTTTTGCTACAAAACCCCATACATGCCTAATATTGAAAATTAAATACAATACGTTCTCGTCATTTTAAATGATTCAAATCTATTAATAAGAAGATAATTGCAAATAGTATTTTTGTTATTCAAAATATTAAGAATGAAGCTTTGTGGTAAATGGATACGCCGACTGACTCGAGAAGATAGAAGACGCGACCGCAAGGTTGAGTTGCCATTAATCAAGGATTCCAAAAAAACCATTCCAATGTGCCATTGTGAGTATCGTCAAACTTGCCAACATGGTCCATCGATGACTGGAGCCTTGGTCGCCACCCATGCCGCCATTCCCGTTATTGTTGTTTCCTCCTTTAGGCGGGTCGGGATTAGTCACTCCAACGGCTTCGAAGATTTCGTTTGGGAATTTCTGGTTACAATAATCACCAGTGCAAAAACAGAAGGCGATCATTTCTTCGGTGAATTTCTGCCGTGGCACAGATAAGCCAGTTCCATCATTTCCAAGTGATCTTTTCTTCCTACCGGGAGCATTCCTGCAAGCATCATAGTGGGCTTGAAATGTTGCTTGAGTCATCACGTAGCAGCCCTTGGGATCTTCCTTCTCGCCACTTTTCATGATGCAATCAATCTCGGCTGTTATCAAGCAATCCTTTGTCATTAACTTGTGAACATGACCAGCTGCAGGGTCGCGTGAATTCTTTAGGCCGAACTTCAGTTCCCGAAGACATCTATTAGCATCGTTTGCTGGGGTTGAACAGCCCAGCTCGTTCGTATATGCTGGGTCATTAGGAATCGGAATTTCGTCGTTCCAGCAGTTTTTGTCGCTCTTGTCGTTTCTTGTGTCTGCTGAACACACGTAGCATTGCACTGCTACAGATGAGTCAGGGGGCTTGAGTCCAGCAAGAAGCATCACCGCGAAGATTAACACCTTGTTGAACACCACTCCTTCCAGCAGACGCATTTTGAAACGGATGTGGATTCCTTCGAGATTGCACAACAGTAACTGTTATTCCAATTAACTCTCTAGAACTCTTGACGATTTACTTCTTTCACAAAAAGGATTTTGAAGGCAAAGCAATAAAATCATCCAATCGAACTCGAGTAGACTTAACAGTTGCTCGTTGCGAAACAAAACAAAATAATCTATTTTGGTCAGCTGGTGAGTCTATGACATGCATTTTGTGACTGCGAACCTGCGAAGGTTCTCAGTTACCGTCAAAATCTACCATGGTGATGAAGATATTCATATACATATTTAACATATTCATCGCGCGACGTGCTTGCATTTTCATGAAAGTGAAATGACGGGTCTAGGCCCTTTGCCTTTTAGGTTGAGGTCGTTGAGTAAGGAAAGAAGGAAACTCGACTTCGGCAATCATATTTAGAGATCAAGAAAATAACAATGAAAAAAGTTTTAACTGGAAGGGTCTTGCAAAAGAGACGGATTCAGGTACCTGTTGCGTGTAATTCCCAGATAACACATTGAATAGATTACAAACTTCCGCATACTCACAAACATTAAATGTATATATAAACTGTGTGCTTAAATACATGTAAATATCTGTGCGCCGGCATAATTCCACATATCTGCTACTTTTCAATTTAAATTTTATATTGTACGTCCTATTTAAGTCCAGCAATGTATGTAGATGCACGACATGTTAGAACTTTTTGGCTTAAGCCTTTCATTCTGCAAAAAATGCATGCACAATAACTCACCTAAACTGAAGCACAGAAATACAATGAAAAGGAAGTGTATGTTTACTATACGTTCAAAACAGCTACCCAAGTATAACAAGATGCAATAAATGGATATGAATGCAATGTAAATAGACAGTAAACATTACTCGGGCCAGTGGTTGAAGAAAATTTGGTTGTTAAAAAAATATTTGTTGATTGGTCAAGCTAAAAAAGAAATTTGGAAATAAAACTCCACCAGAAGAATGAACAAAATCACTGCATACTAATCAATTCCAAAAGCCTTCCAAGTTCAAGTATTCGCGGCGGCTACTTGTTGTCCATAGTATATTTTAAACGTAAGTCAATTTTACATGCTTGGATATTATTATGTATTGTGGGACTTTAATCTTATGAGTTATAAAGGTATTATAGTTCTGAACTTCGTTTTTTATTATTTATTATAGTAAACTTCAGAATGGATTTTCCTTGTGACAAGTGTAAAATGACCTATAAATCCCGTCACGGAAGAAACCGTCACATTAGGTCAATTCATGAAGGATTACGATACCCATGCCAATGCCAGTTATGCGACACATTCTTAAAGTCAAAGGAAGGTTTGAAAAATCATACAAAACTTCACAACGGCCATTTGCTCAAATGCGAATACTGCTCCAAATCTTACGCAACGAAGTCTGGACTTGCTGGTCACAAACTTACTCACTTGGAAGAGAAGTATGAATGTCCCATCTGCAACCGATTGTTTCATTTAAAGCGTACTCGAGACAAGCACGTTACTCAAGTTCACACAGCAGAAAGACCTTACAAGTGCACAACATGTGGCAAGTATTTCAAAGACAAATTTCAACTTAAGACACACCAATTTTCGCACACTGGAGAAAAACCTTACAAGTGCTCACTCTGTTTCGCTACTTTTGGACAAAAACGTAATTTAAGAAAACATGAAAAAACACATTACAAATTGCCGTTGTACTCATGTACGCAATGTCCTCGAAAATACAAATCGGCGTTTAGTTTAAAACGGCATTTAGAGGTTCACAAAACTCCTGACCTAGCGTTTCAGTGCATATTTTGCGAAAAGGGATTTCGAACATACCAAGAGTACACAAGGCATCTTATACGTCATGTGGGTGAACGACCGTACAAATGTGAATTGTGTACTGCGGAATTCTCCTCGATTGGTGGTAGAGATGACCATATCAGACGACGACATACTCTGGAAAAGACGCAGTCATGCGGAATATGTGGACGCCAATTTTTTTCCAAATGTGACCTTCAGAAACACTCTAGAAATCACAGAAATACTCGAAAGCCGCGGGACTGCGTCTTTTGTGAAAAGGGTTTTATTACAGTTGGTAATCTTCTTCAGCATATTCGTTGTCACATAAAAGAGGAGGCGTATAACTAATAAATTGTAGAAAGCAGTTTTAAAGTGTTTAAGATATGTAATGCAAAAGTAAAGTTAAGCATTACAAAATCCATAGTTAAAAGAGGAAATAGAGAAAAAGTAAGTGAAAACTTAATTTTATGTGGTTATACTTGTATGTATTCGTGCTTGATGCTTTCAATGTAATCCAAATTTTCGCTCTTATGAGTAATCATTCAAAATATATAGTTGGATGTAATTTGTTTTTAATGACATGTATACCTTATTTAATAGCATGAATTGTATGTAAATATATAGTTTTATAATTTCGAAATAACTACCTTGTAAATAAAATTTTTCTATGTGACTAATTAACTTCATGTATTAAGCTAACGGGATTCAGTTTTTCAAAAATAATTGCATACGAAATATTGCACTGTGATGCACACACAAAAATCAAAGGTGACGCAATCATTGACTTTTCTACAAGGACCAATCCTTTCAGTCTTGCCATTTGGTTGCTTACATTTGCGGCATATGAGGCATTTCTAATCATATTCCAATTTATTCAATCACCATGGAGTTTTTTGTTTCATGAAGCATAAAGAATCGATTGCTGAAATAATGCGTTTCTCGTGGCACAAAACTCATAATACATCATATTTATTAATATTTTGTGGATGTTTCGTTCGCTGATTTTTGGAAATGGGATATAATGGGATACAAAATATTGTTACTTTCATATCTACTTCACCCTTGGGAATGCTATTTTTAGGCTGCGAGTTTTGCTCAATAAGCTAAATTCAAGTTTTCATATTACCAATTACATAACATATAGGGATACCGCAGCATATTTAGAGGACAAAGTTGTGGAATTGGTGATTTCTCATATTTTTGGCGATTTACTGATTTTTAAAAAGATTCTTTAGAAGAGCTCAACTATGGTAGTGCCGAATGATTAAGGTTATCCGAACTGATTGAGATGCACTCGCGATATTTGGAAATGTACACCTTCAACAGATTTTGGATTCTGGATGCTGCATAAATATTCTCGAATTGTGCAGAGTGGCTTGATAGACAAGTGGCAACATTGGGTTGACAATACGACTTCAAATTGAACACTGAAAATTCCAATGCTGCCATTAAAAGTGGCGACGAAATTGATCTTGAGACTCTGTAAATATGCTATCATAGTTGCTGCAGCATGTGCGTATATATAATTGGTATGTTTTGCCTGTTGCTCGAGAATGCCATAGATTACGTAATGATAAGACGAAATTTTGTTCAAACAATTCCGCCACTGAACATTAAAGGAGAGCAAACAAATTTAGGCGAAACTGCGACGAAGTATGCGAAAGTATGCGATGCGTAGAAGTCTCGAATAAGAAAGCTCTCCCACACTCATAAACAGAAAACAGACGGATATCACTTTCCCATCTGAAGTATTTGAAAGCGTTGATATCTAAACCATCTGTGAAGGCGAAATATCTTTTACACGTACTCACAGTCAGTTAAATTGCATGATAAATCAATCATGTAAATTGCTTACTTACTTACTTGTTAGCTTGCTTGTACTTTCTCGTTGCACAGCTCTAATACCTATTGTTATAAATGTTGAAAGGAAATATTTATAGAGGATGCAAACAAAAATAAACAGAAGCATAAAAATTTACAATCATTTGTAGACGATAAAAGAACTATGTTATACATATTGCTATAAAAGCTGAAAGCATATGACACTTCTTCTTTTTCTTCCAAAATACAATAACAAGCTTTGTTTATTTTCTGGCCTTTTTTCTTTTGAAGATCAACCCAAAATAGTTATTAACTTCACTAAATTTCTGATAACTCTTAGAAATTGTTTGCTTTGTTTCAAAATTTAAATCACGTAGACAACTCGGAAGTTTAGAGCAAAGTACCTTGAACTCAATGTGTGCAACAACTGTTCTAAATAAGAAATAAATCTGCTTTGCTTCAAAGGAATAGGATATACATAAAACAGTACCTAAACAAGTAAAGATATTAGGAATGAGAAAAAGCACACACACAAATGTGCTTACTAGCCATGTAAATGTTTAGCCATGTAAATGTTTAGCCACGTTTACATATGTATGCTTAAGTACTCGTATTTGTTGAACCCTGCTATGTAAAAACATATTACGCCAATGCCAGGTTATGGTAGCTGCTTTTATCTTTAGGATTTTCCTCTGTAAAGTCAAGCAACCAGTGAATTTGCACCTACAAGTAAAGATTCAATGGCTGTGTAAAGCAATCTCACACGACAAATCTGTCAGAAAACGATGTTTATTTCGTATAGCATTTAAATTAATTTATTGAGTAAATTTTCTGGGTTTACCAAATTGGAATTTGAGGTGATTTTATAAAAATTGGGTTTCCCACTTGTATTCAATAAAGCAGTTGGATTTCTTTTAAGTTAAAACCATTTAAGAATAACTTATCTTCAAGCTTAAGCTTCAAGCTTTAAGCTTCAAGTTATCAAATATTAAAACACGCATGAAATTTTGTAAGCAGCAATATAATAATAATGAATTATTTTCTTTAAAACAGACCATTCCAAAATGACGTTTTCTTGCAGCAAGTGTACCAAAACCTTCAAAAGTTATTCAGGAAGATCTCGTCATGTGAATTCTATCCATAAAAAAATTCGATACTCTTGTCAGTTGTGTGATAAGTCGTTTAGCTCTAAGAATGGCTTGAACCATCACACGAATACCCACAACGGACAAGTCAATCACCATAAATGCGAATATTGTTCCAAATTTTTCAACCATAAAGGGAATCTTGCCCGACACAAGAAACTCCATTTCGAACGGGAAAAGAAGCATGAGTGTCCCATTTGTAGCCGGATGTTCCTCGATAAAGCTAATAGAGACAATCACATCACCAATGTTCACACAGAAGAAAGACCCTTCAAATGCACAACATGTGGGAAATGCTTTAAATGCAAAAGCGTACTGAAAGGACATAGAGTGATACATACTGGGGACAAACCTCACAAGTGCTTAATCTGCTCTAAATCTTTTGGAACTGAAGGAGATTTGAATAGACATCAGAAGACACATCTCAACTTGCCTTTATACTCATGTTCGAAATGTCCGAAAAAGTTCAGATGGGAAAATGATTTGAAACGCCATTTAAAAACTCACGATTCCGAAACAATTCAGCCTGCTTTCTACTGTATATTTTGCGAAAAGGGCTTTCCAAAACGGAATGGATATTTCGATCATCTCATTGCACATGTGGGCGAGAAGCCTTTCAATTGTGATTTGTGCGGTAAAGAGTTCTCCATTAAAGGAAACAGAGACATGCACATCAAACGACATACTCTAGAAAAGCCGCACTCATGTGCAGACTGTGGGCTCCGATTTGTTACTGAGACTGGACTCAAGAGGCATTGCAGAACTCACATGCCTTCATGTGAGCCTAAAGCTTACAGCTGTATCTTCTGTGGAAGAGGATTTAATGAAAAGGGCAATCTTTTGCGTCATATCCGTTCTCACATTAAGGAGAAAGCACACATTTGTGAGGTCTGTGGAAGTGAGTTTCTTGACATTTGTGATATGCATCGTCATGTTAAGGTTTTGCACACGAAAAAGAAGTAGTAATTAAACTGGTTATCTGAGGAGGATTTCGGTATGGCTAAATTGGAACAGAATATGAAAAACTTACCTTGAGGAGTCTTAGGGCATGCATTCTGGTGGGTTTAGCTATTTATATTTTTATTGTTTTTGATTAGGATTCAGTAAGTTGTTAAGAATTTTTACTAAGAATAAGAAACTTTATGTCATTTATTTAATAAAATTTCATGCATTGTTTTATTTCTTTTAGTCGTTTGGAAGTTTTTCGAAGCAAAATGCAATCAACTTATCCTAATTATGAAACTAGAGTTACGAATAGATCGTCAAAATACTTTCAAATCGCTTATCGTGATCGCCTTCTATGGCAATGATAAGATATTTTGCAAAAAAGGATTTCGCTACGGCCATTATACAACGCATCTTATAAGTCACGTAGGTGAGCGACCATTTAATTCCGAAATATGTGATGCGGAATTCTCCTCACATGGCGGCAGAAGTGAACATATCAGACGACTACATACTCTCGAAAGGTCACATTCATGTGAAACATGCGGACACCAATTTTCAACCAAATTTGAACTCCAGAAACATTCTAGAATTCACACAACTAACAAGGAAACCTACTTTGTGGGGACATTCCAAACTCAATGAAAGATATACTGTCAGATAGAGACTTTAATGGAGATTCTGAATATGGGAACCTTTTTCCCGAATGCGCAAACCGAAAAAAGTTATGAGCAAAAAACTGAGGACAATCATGCACTTTTGCACATGCATTATGCATAAATTGCAATGTACCTTCTTCTCTCCTCTCCTTTTACGCACAAAATCATTGACTACTCTGCTCATCATAGCGCATTATTCATTAAGCATTAAAACAACTCATTTGCTGTGAGGTTTTCACGGCAGTGGTAAGATATACAGTTTTCACATTTTTTACCTGATCATCTAGTGTATTCAATTTACTAAACAATAATACTATTACTAGTAATTTTACTTCTTCCAGTTTCCGTTTTCGGATGATTAGTAGTCAAGTTATCAGGAGACATTTGCCAGTATAGCATTGTAACTTGTAAAACACAGTATTTGTGAAATGCTAGTAAACTTCAAATAAGAGTTTTTAGTTAATCGGGGAGAATGGAAACAAGAAACAATTATCACTGCATTGAAAATCTCAAACAGATGGGTTGTGTGGTTAATAGTGCTGCTTGAATGATGTGAGAATGGAGAAGACAACGAATTTGTGCATATGAGGAGAGGAGAGAAAAAGGTGCATTGCAATTTATGCGTAATGCATATGCAAAATGCATGATTGTCCTAAGTTTTTTGCTCATAACTTTTTTCGGTTTGCGCATTCGGGAAAAAGGTTCCCATATTTAGAATCTCCATTAAATTCTCTATCTTACCGTATATCTTTCATTGAGTTTGGAATGTCCCCACAAGGTAGGTTTCCTTGTAAGCCAAAACCTTCGGACTTTGCCTTTTGAGGGCAGTATTTTAAAACGGTTGGCAATTTTGTTCGTCAAATTCGTTCTCATATAAATGAGGAAGCGAACGTTTGATGAGTGTTTAAATATGTTTAAATACTTTATATCGTGAAGATGTCTACAAACAAGATGCCCCAGAGTGTTTATTGTTTAGATTGAACTAAGGAAATTATCATGCATGTTTTTAAAGAAATACGTAAGCCGCATTAAAAAGTTGTTTATGTTTTGAATGACAGATAAAACAGCCTTGCACTATCGCTGTATTAAAATGACCCGTATTTCAAGAACAAAATTTTCAGCAAACAAAAGCTTTGTTTTTTTCAAATTTGGAGCATGCTATGCATTTCTGATAGCCAGAGCCCGAGCAAATATGCACGTAAAGTCGTAGAAATATGTATGCAAATATGCACGATAAATGGTCATTTTAGGACATAAAATAGGACATTTTAGGACATTTTAGGACATTTTAGGACAAAATATGACAATTTGAAATGCGACTTCGTGTTCATATTCATGTATATATTCTAAAATATCAAAGCGGGACATAACAAATAGCGTTATTTGTCTTACAAAGTAAAGTTTTAATTAATTTAAACAAACTCTACCTGTCACAAATTCGATATTTTTCAGTTTCAGCCAGTCTTTACAATTATGCTTTTTGACTTGCATTTCCAAGTGTTTTACCTACGTGTATTTTGATAACTCGTAGTGACAAATAACACACATCTCCAATTTTCTAAAAAAGTTCAATATTTTATTGAAACTGCTGCAACTGAAAGACTGAAACTGCTAGAATCACCTATATAAATATGTAACAAGTAGATATTAGGCAGAATTAAAAAAGCACAGAATCAGTACATTTATCCTTGCCCGTAGGATAGGACAACTGGAACATTTCATGCATAGTTACGCTATACATTGCTAAATAACATAGGACTGCGGACAGATAATTGCTGTGAGTCCTTTAGAATAGCTTGTTTAGGTGCATGTTTTCGGTAACTTTAGTCCCAATAAGACCAAGAATACATTAAAAATTTTGAATATTTTATCCTTGATTTGTCGTTTCAATTTTCTAGTACTCTCGAAGCCAATTTGCATAAAATATGCAAGAAAAATTCCTTAAATATGCATGTTTTAGGACATATGCAAGTTTTGTCCAAAATAGGACATTTTAGGACAAATTTCCAAGCGTCAAACG
>JAQIXW010002798.1:0-14509 GCA_034700685.1 Willowsia buskii | reverse complement strand
GTAAATTCTGATGTTGTATTAGGAATACATATAGACAAAACTTGACTTTAGACAAAAATGTGTGGTTTTCCTTGTTCACAAAACAAATACTTGTAGACTTGCATTTACCTATGTATGCATTGTGATTGTTGTTTTGTTTGTACAATATACTTTTGTAGTTATAGAATGTGCGCAAATATAGACAACGAAGTATAAAAAAGTTTGAAATTTAACTAGAAGAAAATAATCTGCATACAAACTGTTACGACCGCTCCTTAATGTTTCCATCTTGAAATGTTGCTCGTGTAATGTGCTAATTATAAATAGGCATGCAATTTTTCTCCACTATGTTCTGACAAGATCCTTCACATATTTTGCATGAAAACTTCATAAAGTCAATAAATATGCTGTTGATGAAGAAAGATACGTTTTATATGGAAAAGTGAATAGTTTGACAAGGTGGATAGTTTTCCACATCACATGAAATCTGAATAATATACTTAGGTGCATATATTTCAATTTGCGTACGACTTATGATAACATCCATGTTGGAACACAGACGATTGTCCCTTTCCCTCAACTATTACTTCAAGTTAAAATATTTGTCAACTATATGTCAAATCCAAAAATATTTGCTTCCTTTTATCTTTAAACTTGAGATAGCACACAACAAAAATGGCTAACTCCAGATCAGACTCAAGTGTTGCGTTTGAGCGTGAAATTTTAACTCCCGTAAGGCGCATGGCATGGGCGAGAGCAGAGATCCTGGTCGTCCGAGACGATAATTAACTATAAAACAATAAATCCAATAAAAAGCTGATCACTTTTCCATATAAAACATATCTTTCTTCATCAACTGCGTATTTATTGACTTTATGAAGTTTTTATAAAAAATATATGGGAAAATGATCAATTTTAGTGTGGCCAAAAACATTTTCCCATTTTTCTTTCGCTCAAATGCAAATCAAGCAACATGCAAGGTCAAGAGTGGCAATGAATCTCATTTCTCAAAATACCCCATGCCCTCAAAAATCAGTGCATGGATATAAAAATTTATTTGCTTAAAAGTAGTTGCATTGAACATGTAATCCTTACAAGTATTATTCACAAGGTGTGTTCCAACTAGTATAACCATACTATTATACATAATATCGATTCTTTCAATTTAAATATATACTACATTAAATAAAAAAGTTTTCAACATACACCCTGCGATCCATGACACTACACAGTACAAATATACATCGTTTTGCTACCTCTAAAACCTAGACATTAAAATAAATAATAAAAACAAGAATCATTATATAAGAACAATACGCAGAAAAGTCCAAAGTAAATCATTCGATTCCATCCAAACGCATAACTATCCGGTTCTGTTAGATTGTTGCTCTCCATTCGTTTAGAATTTTTGTTTTTGTCATCTTATTCCCATTTTATATTATGCCACACGGCTCGATATTGTAAATAGTTATGCTACACGACCATTGATTACCTTTATTTCTTCATTTCTAAGTACCTTATTTCATCAACCCTGTTGAGTCCTCCTTTCCTTGGTGGTATTGTATGCCTGGATAAATGGTAGTGGTGGGGGCTCATCCTGTTTACTGGCGTATTTAGGTCTGCACACACAACCGCTCTCAACGAGAACATAATCTTGGCCTGAAAAGCAAAGTCATTAGTAAAAGTTCATTGAAGTTCAGTCATGAATAATAAAAAGGAAGGATGCTAATTTGAATACACAGTAATAAAATTTGAAGCGTTGGTGTCCTCTAATAGTAATAAGTTATTGTTAAAATTTACATACCTGTAAGTGTCACCGGGCCTAGAGGAATCACCAAAAATAAGTACGGCAGGTACGTCTGTACGCACTCTCCATGAATCACGTCACACTCTGTAGTTCTATATGAGAGTTTAAAAAAGGAAAAATAAAATTGAGGAAATTGGGATTTTATTGCCAAAATCCGAGTCAGAAAAGGTAAAAAAAAGTCATAAAAACTATTTTGAATACGAGCACCGTTATTTTTTTACCCTACTTATTTGCCTAAAAATACAACTCGACTCACAAAAGAAAAATCATAAAGTAAACAAGGCAATTGATATAATGTTTTTATTTTTGTAACGGTACTTACTTGCACACTTGAAAAACAACTTGTTGCAAAAGATCCGGAAACTTTTGTACAATTGTCACTGGTTGTCCAGAAGTTAATGAGATGCCATAAAGTGGAGCTGTTGTGTTATAAGTTGACGGACAGAGTCTGGAAGGTACGCAGCCGCCATCGCTTAGTCCACCTGTGTCACCACCACCACCCCCATTGGATGAGCTCTCAGTAGTAGAACCGGGGGAAGGACTGGATGTCGAAGTAGTCGATGCATCTACATCCCTATGGTATTGATAATGCTGATACGGGTTGCCACCAGAAGCGGATGTGTTTGGGCCCTGTTGCTGATCATCAGTTGATGGAGATGTTGCTGTGGCGACACGCTTATTGCCTCTCCCACGAATCGTATACGCATGACCCTGTCTGTTGAAGGAACGAGGTTGTCTGCTGGCAGGGGCAGTGCCTTCGTCGGAAGATACGTGGGCGTGGTGATGATGATGGCTATGAGACAACGAGCCAAAGAAACTGTTCATTCCACGGCCAAATTCCTGAGCTTCAAACGACTTGAGAAGGATTTGTCGAGTTGTTTCTGGATTTATCAAGCCGATATCAGCACCTCCAAACTCCTCTGCGAAAAGTGTTCGGGGATTACGTTGTTTCGATGCAATTTTGGAGGCAAGTTCCCTGCAAAGCAAAGTTCATCTCGATTCTTAGGCATAAATTTATTCGTGGCAGCTTGTAAGAATATCTTTTTAATGCGAGACTTACCAGGGGTATGGATTTCCATCCGGTCCCATAGCCTTTGGATCCGCTAGCGCATCGCCCCAAACATACTTTAGCTTTCCTTTCCCATTAAACTCTATAATGTTGTCCGGCAATATATTATTTTGCTGATGGTAATTTTGATTTTGCTGATGCTGAGATTTTGAGGTAAGTGATATCACAGTGTGGACTTGAAATAAGAGCAAACCTAGCAAAACTGTTCTTTGATTTATGTAAAAGAAACGTTGCTGATTGTGAGCCAGTGATCCTGATCGGATTGAATTTTGGCTGCCATTCCTATTCTCATTTCTTTGCAGGCATCTTTCTCTCCGATAATTACCTCCTTCATCATCACTACACTGAAACGGAGTAACTGTTTCCATTTTTACGTATATTAAATGGAAACTAGATCACAAGGACACGGGAAGATTTTGTGTAAAAAACAAAATCTGAAGAAAAAACCGGATTTATTCCGACAAAAAAAACTAGTCAATAAATCACTATAATGAACTGATGATAACCAAAAAAAAATGTCCTCTGCAACTTTTTCAGTCTTCATGAATCTTCGTCGCCTGTCCCCAGACTCAGCACATTGAACTTGCTGGCATTTGAGCAAAAATCAATGAAATCCTATAAAACTGCACTTTATTGTTGACTACTAAATGAGATTGTTTACGACATTAGCAACAAGGAAGAAGAAGCGTATTTGTCATGTTATCACCGTTTTTAACTTTTTACCACAAAAATCCATTTTCTTCACGCACTAACATCTCTTTCGATCCTTTTATCGTGACGTCTTCACTGTAATATAATAATCACTTGTGTATCTATGAGTTTGTTCATGAGAGCCTAATTGTCTAGGACGAAAATGAAAAAAGCTGTCATCATCATCACATTTTCACACAAGCACACACAAAACAGTCTTCTCTTCTCCACACAGTCTTTATGGTACCAGTTCTCATATCGCACCTCACCACAAGGTCCCAAGTGGTCTTCTCTTTCCTTGCCTTTTTCTGATGATGATGCTGATGAGTCTTCTTGAAAAAGGAGTAAAGTCTGTCGAGAAAGAGTCGAAGGAAACTGAAGATTTTTTTTTGATATGAAGACAACAGCAGGAAGATGAATGCCAGGTGTTCCTTTTGTTATAAAAATTTGTAACTTTTGTAGTAGCTTCTTCAGAGTCAAGTCATTCCTCGTCCTCACCACAAGCCCAACTGTTGTGACATTCCTCTGGGAATCAAACAATGTATGTAGTAGAGTCGCAACGAAAAAAGGAAGGAAGCAGAATGGTGTGATGTGTGTAGGTAATAATGTTCCCAGGTAAATCACCTTTTCCCCCAAATAATGAATACTCCTCCAAAAGCAAGTTCTCGCAAGAAAAGCAACAGGTAGTAAGCGAGGAGTCAGATTGTTGATTGCTCAAGAAGAGATGAGGAACAACAATGATAGAAATAGCAACTGGCAACTGTCACTTTCCTCCTAAAAGAAGAACATTTACACACACACTATATATGTTATTTTATTATTAAACCTTTTCTCATCAAGTCAAAGTGATAATTCCTTTTTAACAAGAGATTCAGTACGAACTTTTCGTATAGGAGCAGACGTTACAGTCTGTCTCTTCTCTGGGGGTACTCAAAGTACTGTAAACTGTATTGTTGCTTACTCTACACTAAAACCCTGACTCTATCTGGCTCCTGCTGTGTTTGCATATTGTTTACTGATTGTTGTGAGATTTATTGTTGGTGGACTTTAAATGTAATAATATGCATTATAGACGCAATGCTACACAGAATGAATAATTTGCCTTCAACATTTACAACTGACAGTAGAGCCGAAAAAAGGATACAACAAAATTTATTATGGACCAACCAGAGTTTACAGTCAGACAACGCAAAATGCATAATAGCAATATCTTCTACAACAACATGCTTTATAACAGTTAGGCATTTTTTTTACAATTAGAGTTTTTAAGCAATGATAATGATAGGAAAAAATTCTGTTTATTTACGTATTGTATGTCGCCCCATGTAGAATTACTATTATTACTCCAAAACTCTGTTAAAATTTTTATTTAAATTTGAATGCAAATTACAGTAATAATCAGGACGGGTAAAGAGAACCTTGAAGCATCGATGCCGTACTGACTTAGTTTCTAAGAAAAAAAACAGCAAGTTCTGTTATACGTGAGCAGAAGATATATTATAGTAGGCTCTTGATGCACTCCCTTCTACGAATCTTTCTTTATGTGAAATCAGTGCAATATGAACTTTAAAAAAAAATCCAACTATAATCTCTTTATTCAAAGTCCGTTTTAGAAGATACGATAGATGCAGCGATAGATATTCTTTGTTGCTAGCAGTAGTAATAGGAAAAATGCATGAAAATATGAATGAAAAGTGGATTTTAAATAAGTTTATACTGGTCAAGCAGTAGCAGATTGAATCATGATATCGTAATTAGCTACTTGTCTGTGAATCACAATAAAAGGCCCGTTCCCATCAATGTAGGCTGCATATATAGCTTTAAAAAATCCCTCTAGTAATCCATTTAAAATGATGTTTGCAGCAATAAAACTATTATTTGCGTTTTTGCGGATTTATGATTCTTTGATTTCACGTTTTCCTGATACCTTACCCAGCTTTTATTCAGATGCTATTTTCATACCTATGCCCATTTTTTCCAAAAGGATTTATGCGTGAGCAGCGTGAATATGTTATGCGTGATGCCTTTTTTGTAGAGAATGAACTTCTTTCATACAGAGAGAATTCCTACAGCTTTCTCGATATGAATGAAATGCCGACACTTGAAGATTTAGTAGAGGGTTTTCTATGGTTTCTTCCCCGGATTGACTTACTATCCAATATATCGTGTAAAATTAGTTTTTAACGATTTACCCATATTACGTGCAATGATGATGATGACGGTGAAATAACAACATTTTACGTATGTATTTGTATATATGTGGGTAAGTAAGATAAGATGAGATACAATAAGTAATCGTGCCTTGCATCCGTCCATGTACACATCTTTTTGCTGGCACGGTGCAATTAAAGTAAGCAGAGCATGACATCGTGCAATTTAAAAAAAGCAAACTATATCACGTAGTCGAATCTACTGAATAACCAGTAGCTAAAAACTATATCCACCCTCTCCTCGAATACATAAAAATTTTCTTCGCATCTTCAAACACCTTCTTTAAAGTCTCGCTGAAATTTTAAAAAGTGTGGTAAAAAATCGCCAAGCATTTATCAGCCACACAATCACTTTTCGCCAAAAATTTCATACGCCATATATTCCATTATACAGACTGTCTGACTCCCGAAAAGCAATGATGAATCAGTAAAGTTTGAAGTTTCTTTATATGTACTATATGTAAATAAATTATGTATGTATGCAGGTGTATGTACATATACTCATAACTGACGGACTGAGATGCTGGCAGATATACAATTTGCATAGTTTTTGTTAGTACACTATGAATTATTAAGTGTGCGGGCAAGCTTGCCTGTTTCAGTAGCAGACAACCGCACAATTTTTGTATTCATACAACATTTGTATGTTACGTGAACGATGATAATTATATGTTTAAAAATGATGTATGCATTTCATAGTTAGAGATGATAAGTTGAAGGATCTTGATAAAAGGAAGAGCAATAGCGGTGCTTCGATAGTAAGTAGATAGAACACCGAGATTTTGAAAATCTTCAGTCACTGGTAACGTCTTAATAATGACCGATGATATAACACTGACTTGACGGGCTTGTGCCATTTGGTTCAGCCTCTGTGTTTCTGCGGTCCATATCGACCATATCGCTTCAGAAAAGGATGCCGACAGTGACATGTTACGTTATCGAAATCCATCTTGATCACATGTAAACACATTGCAGAAATTGGTTTAATGGATTTGTGCCTGTGTTATGTTGCCATTTTCAATGGTAATCGGTCATGTAATTTCAGTTGCTATTATATTGCTTAGCCTTTCAAAATTTTAAAGATTCATTCACTCTGAACAGAGATCTTTGATGCTTTTGTATTATTCACATGTGCTTGGACTAATCTTGATGAAGATGATAACCACTATATCCACTACATATCATCATATTATTCATCTTTCAGCAGACAAACATGTGAACCTAAATGAGCGAGTGATTTTTAACGGGAAAGTAATGTAATAATAGTTTTTGAGAATGATCAAGAATGCGCTCGGGAATGATGTAACAACAGCAGCAATAAAGACAGACAATCAGACAAGCAATGGGGTAGTAGGCTACCCGTGGCTCTTTTTTACTTTGGCCATTATTTCTACTCCCTGCATTCAGGTAACTCATTCAGTATTTCAAAGACAAGCTGACAATTTTTTTGCAAATAAAAAACACGGGTATAATTATCTCTTGTATAACGTTGTACGGAAAGGTCAACGTTTTCCCAGGAAAAAATTAAGAATATAGCGTTACTTCCCTATTCACCGTGTGCCAGCCAGAGAGGCACAACCTTTACCATATTAAATGGTAAAAATTAAATAATTACTTTTGAGAGAAGACAACAATAAGTCTCATTCGCCTATTTTCACTGACAAAAAAAACAAAAGATGAGCTGCCACAGAATGGGGCAAGGTGAGATAATCAATTTCAAAGTGTGAATTTGACCACTGATCTCAATTTAAATTTTAACTGTGCATTGCACTGTCCTAGTACCCTGCTAATCCAAGCTGTTGTGAGTGCTTTTCAATGATATTATATTGCTGACGCCAGCATGTCATTCAAGTCATTAAGAACACCACATAAATTATCTATCCTGGTTTACTTTGTTCAGCTGAAAGGTAGAAATGCTTGTAGCGTGTCTCGTTCATTCAATAAAAAACGATCATCAGAGCTTTTCGTGTGTTTTGATTTTGAACTGAATGAAACCATTAAATTTGACATTGAAAACGATTCCTTTCCTTAAGTAGGATTTTATTGTCGCGAGAATGATCATGCTCGTGTGTGCTCACTCGTCTTGATGATCATCATGACTTTTTTGACAAACATTTAACATGCTCATGTTAACTCATTTCACATTTCATGTCGTGTGTGCCTTTCTTCTGAAAAAAGCTTAATAAAACAATTTCACGTTTTTGCATTTTATTTTCTCTCAACAAAGTATGCACATAGTATCAAGAAATATTTTTATAGAGCAAGAGAATGAATGAACGAAATAAAATGTTTCACTGGTTTGGTTTTTGCATTTTGGTTTTGTTTATTTGTCTGTTGTGGTGATAGTTGGGTAAATGGTATTTGCTTGTTGAAAAGCGGAGAGAAGATGATTATTTAATTTTTTTGCTTTCATCTTTAGCATTTCACGTGTTGTAGACGTAGAGCAAGCTATTAAAGAGTGCGAGTGAGTTGAGTGAGCCTGAAAATAAGTACGTGAGAAATTAGGGTTAATGGGGAAGCATGCAAATGATGACATATACCTACTTGCTTTTTATAGAGGAAAGAAATTAAAAAGGAGAGTATAGAAGAAGAGATTGCATACTTCCTGTATGTTAAAAAAGGTTGGGGTAGTTCTAAAGGAACCGAAGGGGAACATGGAATGTAAATATACCTATTATAAATAATTGAATTGAAATGAAAAATGAGGATGAAAGGTTTGCTCTTGTAGAAAATCCGGATTAGTAGCGTAATTAATTTTTGCCTCTATTTATGGCTATTTTCTATTTGACTCACTTTTAGTCATTTAGCGTAGTTTCTAGTAACAAGCATGAACAGAAGAAAGAAAACATGCAAACTTACAAATCATAAAAACATTTGCACACTAAATTAAATGTTTTGCTATCTACCTCTATTTCATATTCGTTTCGTCTACGAGCTGGTATTTTATCAAAATTAAAGTTTGTTGGTAGCCATTGGTAAAAATTTATTCCGATCCTATTCCCAATAATTTTGTTCCTGTGTCCGTTTAACCGTCATTAATATTGTTTTAAATTGTCATAGTTTTCTATTGAAAACATAAGCATTTCTCCTGTTTTCCAATTATTACAATAAGAGTAAATGAAAATCGACTAATATAAATATAACTTGTTAATAATTGCACGTGCCACACAAAAAGTATCACACAAACGTGCATTATAATTTTTTTATCTGAACATCTTTAGATAAAGTAGCAATGCTGCAAATGTGATAATGATAATATAATAAAATGAAAATGTGAATATCAAGGGAAAAGTATTGGATATTTTTCAAATCGCAACATCCATCTATACATTTCAAAGGAAAATTGCACAAAATGTGGATTCATTTTGTTTGAAAAATACAAATTTCACCATCCTTCCTGATCTTAATCTTGCTTTCCTCTGTTTGTTTTCTTGATAAGTCACCCAATCAAAGACTTGCATTAAGAAACACTGATAAGGAAAAAAAAAACTTTCAATTTCTTTGAAACTTTAATCATGAGAGAAGCTTTTGAATCCTGATAAAGGTGCAGGGAAAACGGCATAAAAACTGAAAATGCCAACGATCCTTCAAACGCTTTATCGTAATTTTGTTATGAAAAATTGTTATCAATTTTGGCTATTTGTTTTATGATTATTGTACTCCGTTGATGATGATTTTACATTTTGAACATGAGCATGCAAAAATATGAAAATCTCGGTCAACTTTAAAGAGAAAGTGAAAATAATGCTTCATAAAACAAAATCATAAACAATACTCGTTTCAAGGTTTTTTTGTTGCGATTTTCCGTTTTTAATCCAAACAATATTCACTTCAAGCAAGATTACTACCGATTTTTATCGTTGTTTTGGTATGATGATGCTGTCATTGCACCAACTACTGTGAAGAATTAAAAATAAAAATAAATCATTCACTTGTATAAACTATCTGGGTTAATAGAAAAGACGTACGTTTCGTGCCGTGATGCACCCATTGCTCCATTATTGCACCTATCAAACAGACAACTAATGCGTAAGAAAAGAGCACTTACTCTGCGTCAGACGCATGCATGCAATGAGCTACATTTTTGATTTCATTGATCTGAATTAAACGCTGTGCTCTTGCAATTTTGTACCGACTCTTCCTTCAAATAAGATAACCAACTTGGTCCAATGCTGTTGTTCATTGTTTGTTTAAAACATTTTCATATCAGGTTGAATTTTCGTATTGCTGTTTTGCAAATATTGTTAGTTTAGTAGCAATTAAACTCGTTTAAAAACAGTAGCAAAGGAAAGGAAAATTTTGTACACTTACAGCGATTATAAGGTTCACAGCATATCAAAAGCATTTTAGTAGGCATAGTTACTCCCTGTTACCTATCGGAATTTGCAAAACACAAACTGAAATGAAAATGCCGTGTTCAAATTTACTGTCGTAATTAAAACATGATTCTGTTTAAATGTATCGAACATCTAACATGACTATTGATTGATAGCCGCGATAGATAAAGGCTGTTGGTAAACTGCTGATTGATCTTTGCAGCTTTCTGTGTATGCATGTTTGTTATTCGTGGGTGGCTTATTTGATAAAAACTAACAAAATATAGGATATCATCACTATAGATATTTTAGAGAAAAATGCGCTTTTTATTTAATTTTCTAAAAAGAAATTTGTTGAGCACAAAACAAGCTTTAACAGTTCAGTGATTTATTATTTTGTGTATTGATTATCATAAATCTCGAACGGAGCAACAAACTCGTCATAGGTCAACTTTGGAAATACTCGCTTGTACAAAGGCATCAACACGGTGTCTTGGGATTTCATTGGACCATCAAAGTTGCATTTCATATGACCATGCGTTCCTGGATTTTACAGAGAATACAATAAATTAATTTTATGTGAGCTCATCAAAAGTAAAATACAAGAATAATATCGTATTTACGGCTAATAATTTTAGTATAGAGAAAAAAAATCCGTACCTAAAGGTTCCTTGATATGACCTCGTCGACCATATCTCGTTCTAAGTTCCACAGGCTTAAACCAATCAATGTCTTCCCTATTGAAAAACATAAACCTGATAACGGCATTGCGACCCTGAACTTTGAAAGGATGTCCAGAGAGGAGAACGCGCTTCACCACGATTCTGGATGGGTCGATGGAAAACAAGGAGCCACTTCCGACAGGTATCTAGCATGTACAAGTACATACAAAATATTAAAGGTTTTGCAGTTCCTACTTAACGTTAAGTTATGAAGCTTAATAAGCGTAGTACCAGTAACATAAAAATATTTTCTTACCAAAGTGGACTTGACACATTTGAAGACTAGTACGGACGCATGAGGAAACACGATTGGGCCGATAACAGTTGCCATGCAGCTTTGATTTTGCTGGGCAAATCGAAGCATCTGTAAAGAGAAGAAATTATGTTATGCAATGTTCAAAATATACATTATTTATTTTCCTGGAACCAAAGTGTCTTTATAGTATAATAGTATAATACTTACCCTATGCTTGTTTCCAGTAGAGACTTCACTTAATATTGGCTTTGCTTGGAAACGGTGATGTCCAACTTGAAAGATTAACTCTTCTTTATTTTTTACTACCTCGGAAACATTTAACTGCAAATTGAGTACACTCTGTCGTGTCTCATGTCGCAGAAGAGATACTAGAGACACTGGATTACACGCCCCAACCTTGATGTCTACTGAAGTGGTAGAGTCCAAAGGCTTTAGAATCATTTCTACTCGTTGACCAACGGGAATATAACCTAGGCCATCGGTTTCAGCCTTGTCCCCACAAACCACTTTGTATACATGGCGGAAATTCTGAAATTGAAATACTTTTGAGTATTCTTTTGGTAAGTTTTCATGAGGATCCCATGGAGACTTTTTGAAGGACTGAAGGCCACGATAACGCTGAAAGCGAATTTTAGCTGGTTGATCCATAGGAGTGTCTATCCAATCTGGGAACTCAGCTTCTGTACGAGCCGCCTTCATATTCTCCATCTGTTTCTTTTCTTCTTCCCAATCCATTTCGTCGTCATCCTCCATTTCTTCTCCATCATCTTCCTCATCGCTTTCTTCCAAATCATCATCAGAGCCAATCAGTTCACCCTTTCCAGATTCCTCTCCATCGTCCTCAGAATTTTCTTGTGAGTCTATCAGCCAATCTGCTTGATAATCCGAGGTACCTTTAGGAAGCTTCTTATTGGATGCTTTCCGGGCAACCTTTTTACTATCAACGGACATTTCACTTCCGCTTTCACCATCCTCGTCTTCTCCCTCACTGATGTCAGAATCCGAATCCATCATTTCATCTTCTGGTACATCTTTATCAATATCTTCATCAGGGACCAAGCTCGGATCATATAGAAATCTGGGAGGTACTGCAGGAACCTGTTGATCTGATACTATTTCAGTGTTCCGTCCCAACTGCATTGGAGCCACATCCACTCTCAAAATTTTAAATGTCCCAACTCCAGTGATATACACGGGCCTGTGTGGATTCAAATGCTTGCGTTTCACCACTCCAGATATCTTGACAAGTTTGGTGCAATTCTCTTGTGTAAGTTCTTGAACAGCATTTGGAGTGAACAAAGCTGGACTGATGGAGGTGATTGGATTATAGTTTTCAACATGCATGGATGACCGGACAGACCATTGTTTCGGTATTGAAATTTTGGTGACGGAAATCATTCTCAGGAGATTGGATACTTGGCCAGGGTTGGTGATTTCGTAAATTTTGTCCACGGGAAGATATCTTGTATTTGCTTTGATAAACGCTTTCTCTTCAGATTTAGAAAAGGGTGAACTGATTCCCAAGAATGGTGTGGCCATTCCTTGCTCCTTTGCTGCTTTCAGAAGCGTAATACCTTCGGGGGAGATTGGCTCTAGTAAAGGTTGAAGGAAAAGAGTGACATCAGCTTGCTTGATGACATCAAGAACGCACCAAAGGTCATTGGGATTGGATGGGATTACCAACATGACGTTTTTGCCATTTTTCAACCTGATTTATGAAGAAACACGCAGTTAATTAATTGCAAAACATTGCAACTTCCATACTTCCATCATTATTATTATTATAAATATTACGCATTTTATAAGACATACTTTATATAAGTTGTATTTCCTGAAGAGCCCACAATCTCCGCAAAGTTTTTGCAATTGGCCAAAATAAATTGGAGAGTGAAATTGACGTTTGTACAGGATGAAAGAGGAATTAAAGTAACGCATATCGGTGAGCCTCTTGGACCTCCTTGATTTCGTTTTTCATCCTGAATACTTTGCATCTTTTTCAAACGATCAGCAGCCGCCTGCTTTTTCCTCTCCGACCGAAGGACATGATTCTTTCGCTTTTTGGAAATGGAGCCAATGGAGTTAACTCGACCTGTTGTGAAGAGCAGTGGTACAATAAATGTCAATCAATGATACACAATGATATACAATGATATACACGGGATAAGTCTATGATTAGTATTTTGTAGTATCCCAATAATACTATCAACTATTACTGCATGACATTTGACACATTACATACCTCTTGCTTCGATATCGATTGACCGCTTACTACGATGAGGTCCTGTTTTGTGCTTCTTATTTGTTTGTTTTAAAGGACCAGATCTATGTGGGGCCTGGTCCCCGCCGCCATTTCTCACACGACCCATTGACTAATCAGTTGTCAGTGACCTGTGACAACTCTTCGAATTTAAAATCACGGACAAACGATGACAATAAACGGTAATAAACTGTTACAAAGTCCTCACAACTAACTGACAACTTCAAATATTATGCTTATTTTTTCTCACTGGTAATTTCTCACTGACAACAGCAACACATGTCGTCGCAAACTTAGAGTTTAAATGCACTCACATGCACATGCATCCACAAAGTGCACATGATGAAAACAGTGTGATTTGCTTCCCTAATTCCGCCTTGCAATCAGGGGTAATGTGAATCGAAGATTTTATGTATGAGTTGAGATAGCAGTGGCAGAAATAGACGACAGTCGGTGCACGCTGGCGGTTCGGGAAGATAAATAGAAGCAGGAGCAGAGCAACAAAGAAAAAACGGTCAAAGGGAGAAGACACACGCCTACCGCGACCGAGGACTGATGACTGATGACTGATGATCCTCGACCTGATGTTTTGACATGCTCCGGTTACGCTACTAACGGTAACCTGCGATTAGTAAAATGACTACGCGAACGCCTTGACTCATGACATGACCCATGTCAAATTACTAGGCCAAACCAAAAGTGTATTACTTACATAGATCGTTGTAAATATATTCATTAAATTAATTCTGAGATATTTTTTTATTTTTGTATATTTTTGTTGATTGGTGGTTTGGTATGAATGCAAACCTTCCATTTGACATGGAAAATTTAAATGTGAATCGTTAAAAACGTACCACTATACATATTGGATGAATTTTGTGCATAAATGCCTATAATTTCCTTCCATCCATTTCATCCTGCCGAATACCTGATTGATTTTGTTATGGAATGAATTTTTATATCGCTTGTTTCGCAATTTTATGTTTAAAAAAACTGACATCATCGGAAACTTTCCTATGCTGAAAGTTGCATAATATAATATTCATTATTTTCCATGACCGCTAATGGCCATACCATTTTGACCCTAATAGCCAGCGTTGTATGCGCAAGTAAAATATTATATACATACCGTATTTCCTAAATTTATAGCCCGGCTAAATTTTCAAATTTCGTGGGCTGAAAGGAGGCTATAATAATAGGCAG
>JAQIXW010002797.1:0-14510 GCA_034700685.1 Willowsia buskii | reverse complement strand
ACGCCGTGTTTAATGGCAAGAGCTAGTCAGAGTGTTAGTGTGAGCTTGGATGAGGAGGCTAGTGGACTTCGTAAAGGAATGGTTCTGGTCAGTCCTCAAGCCTGCCCGAAAGCCACCTGGTATTTTCAGGTATAAATTGATAAATGGCTTAATTACTTTATGTGTTCTTATAAAAAAATGAATTCATATTTTTTATCTAATTTATTTACAGGCTGACATTTTTGTCGTTTACCACGCCACCGCCATTTGCAAGGGCTTTCAAACAACAGTTTATATTGGAAATGTTCGTCAAACAGCGAAAATCGAGGAGATTTTGTCTGTGTCACGCATATCCACTAATGAACGAGCGTCAGTTGTGCTCCGTTTCCTGAAACATCCCGAATACCTCAAGGTCGGCTCCAGAATCCTTTTCCGTGCTGGAACTACCAAAGGATTTGGTACGGTTGTGCATCTGTATCCGTTTGAAACAAAGAGTCCACTATCATCTCCTTGAGCGAAAAACAACAAGTTGATAAAATCTTGTATTCAGTTCTTGATTTCAATAGCAAGATGTTTTGTGCCGACAAAATTAATTTTGAAAAATGTTCTCGCACGAAATATTCTAAGGTTCATTAAGAAACAAATGAAATGGTAAAATGCTTTAAGTTTACAAGTAGATTTAAGTATTCCATAGATTCTAGATTCGCGATACGTATCGTGCCGTTTCTGTCGCTCATCTACATTTCTGGTTTCCTTGTTTTACTTAACTGTAGTTTGGGAATCAGAATTAGACTTTTGAAATTGTCGTTATGGTTAAAGTAGTCATTGCTATTGTTGCAAGGAGAAACGATGATCCAATTTCCAACTTGCCAGGAAAATGAACTTGAGTACCTTTCGAACTCACGCATTACACTTATTGTTTAGTTTTGAATATATTTTTACAATATACAATACAAGTTAATTTTAAGGCTGCAGAATGAATTCTGTCCATTTTTGAACCTCACAGAAAGAGGACATCATGAACATGAAATATGGAAAAGTCTTCGAAACCAAAGGAATATCATGATGAAAAATGTTTACTGAACAGATAAGACTTGTTGTTACACCTAGATAGCAAGTAATGAATACAATATGTTAAACATCACGTACATGTATTTAAAACTAACTTATTCTTTTCTGTTGAAAGAGAATGTCCATACACTGTAATTTCAAACACGAGTTAGGGATTTGGAAATCCTTATACGACTAGTAGTGGTAAGATATCGTTTAAAAAATAATTCAGAATCTTCACCCTACCAATTTCACATCACCAGGAATTTTTTAGTCAAAACTTTTAGTTTCATAAAAATAATTATACATACTGGATACAACGTTGTAATGTTCATTTTCGAACCCGTGTACCGTTGCGCGATATATTTATTAATAATAATTAGCGTGTAATATTAGGATACTTGTAATATGCACAATCGATATTCGCTGTAAATAGATAACGATAACATAGATTAAGGTACTTACCTGTCGCAACCTTCGTCGTACTAATTGACTAAATAATTGACTCGTGTTGCAAGAGAAAGAAAAGGAGACATTGTATTTACGTGTGAGTATGAATTAGTTAAAACAATGAAGTTAGTATGTATTTGATCCAGTTACTACAGAATAACAAATTCTGAATTAATAATAATGAGTCGCTGGTGTTGTCGTAGTGATAAAATTAAATGTTGGAGGTGTTAAGGATGAAATTGAAATAAAAAAGAAATAATGATTTGGAAACCCGTAATGAGTACTCAGAAGTTAAGCTTTCAGCATATTTTATTTCCGTATTCATGCTTCCAAAAACTTATCTGACATTCAATTAAAAAATCACAATTTAGCTTCTTTAGCACTTGGAACCAAGAATTACTAATTTCACGAATCATAAATATTATTTGTTGTACTGTTGACGTTGACGTATTTGCATAATTATTTCAATAATTAAATCTAGCTTAATCAACATTATCAGAAGCTGTTTAAACATCATTAATAATGCGAGACGCAAATATACAAAGCAGGTACTGCTTTAATTTCAATTTGAAATGCTGATTAGTAATACGAGGATAAGCTTTATACATTAATTGATTTCATGGAAGACAAGGCACGACTGGCTTTTCCTTGTATACTCTTCTTTCTGTCGAAGGATCCAGTGCTGGCACGTCTCTGAATTTCCTCAAAAGCCTAAAAGAAGCAAGTGGGTATATTAATCGGTTAGTTAGAAAAAGATGAAATAATTACTGTATCAAGATTCCTTTATCATTCTTTTACCTTGATTCTATCCCGAACACTATTGCTTCTCTTGAGGGCACTTGGGTTTCCATTTTCCTGTCTTTCTTCAAACTCATCGCTATCCTCTTCACACGAGGACGAAGACGCTGTCACAGGCGTGTCATTGTTGTTAACCTCTGGAGCACGATTCTGCTTACTTTTGGACGGCATTTTTGCAAATGTGACAACACTGTTCACCTTTTTGGCCGCAGTTTCAAATTTAAGGGCTGTAAGCTTCACAGGAGACGTATTCGATGGCTTGGCAGGAGACGCAGGTGTTGTAGTTGGCGGCTGTTGTGGCGTTTGTTTCGATGGAGATCGCGGTGGGGACTTTGGTGCAACTGGGGTAGTTGGTGTGGTTAAAGGTGTGCTATTCATCTCTACACTTTTCATAGATTTTGACACTGGAGAAAAAGGGGTAGCAGGAGTGTTCGTAGGAACTTTAAGAGGTGGTGGACTTTTCGGTGAGGGGGTTTTTCTTGGAGTTTGTTTGGCTGGACTGTCAGTAACCGATTTACCTGGGGTGACTGAGGGTGCTGATGATACGTTTGTCATAAATGCCAAATGCATCATTTTCGATTTTATGCCTTCCATCAAACCCTCCATTTCCCTCTTTTCTTCGCGCAGCCTGTAAATTTCTCTTTTCACTCTATTTTTGTCCTTGGTGGATTTGTTGCTTTTCTCCAAATCGTTTTCCAGTTTTGACAGGCGACTCTTATGGACCAAAATGTCCTTCATCATTGGCAGGATTAATGACGAGGGTAACTGCTGCGTTGGTTTCGTAGCCAGCTCCGGTCCATGGATTTCACTGACCAGCTTCAAAAACTGTTCGTCTGTATCATCTGGCACGTCACATGTCTTAACAAAGCACTTGGCACAGTGCACTTCCTCTGGGGTCATTGTTCCGCGGAACCCCACACCGCAAAGTTTACAAATTTTTGTTGTTGCTGGAGACATCGTGATTATGCTTCACCTTATTAAAAAATAAACGAAACAAATTTACAATTCTAGTATTTTGAATAGTAACAATGCATTATTTGTCATCTTAATTTAACTATGAATTTACCAGAGAAAAAATCCAAATCTAAAACTAAAGCTCGTATTTTAAAAAAATAGAGAGAACTATTCGTAATTATACTTATGCTTAGTAAAATCTGAAATTTCAGTCAGATGTGATTCAATTGCATTCAAAAAACTGGAAACCGAATATTATTCGTCTCGAGCAGACTGTTTAAATGTAAAACCTCGGCTCGATAAAAAAATATTGGTAATGAACCTATAACCACTCTACATTTCTGACAATCGACGAATTGAAACAGAAAATTGGTTTCACTGGAATTGGTCCAGTCTTAATCAGCTCTTCGACAAATGATTGATCTCATAGGAGAAGGAATACTTCTAGATAGTGGATTCTGTAGGACAACAGTCAATTTGAATAATTTTTGTATGTTGATAATTGTGAAGGCTCGAACAATCGTTGTACTATACTTACAGTGTAAATACAAAATGCAAATGCAGGGTTTAGGTTAATAAAATGACAAAACTAATCCTAATACTAGTACTTTAGTATTTATTAACTGAGTGAGCTTCGTTTGAATACTTCTTTGTCTCCACTCGGTTAAGTGGACAAAGTATGAGCAGGCTAGCGACTGTCCACCTTTTGGATTTATCGATTATGACCTTGTATGAGACGAGGAGTTTTTATTGTCTGATATTTTAATAACGAAGCTTTTCTAAACTGGGAATCTGCCGTGTCTCAATTTGCCTCATGCAAGCATGCAAGCATGCAGGCAACGCAGCTCAACCTAAGCAAACTTTAGCCTTCACATAAAATTATAGTCTGTAAAATGATTCCATCCCTTCCAAAAATAATAATTTCCGCTTCAATCTCAACTCCCTTCCAGCACCTGCCTCTTATTGTTCTCTTGTAGCGTCTGTGATTTACTTAGAAAGAAGATGTGCAGTGCTTCTAGATGAAAACCCTGCCCTGTCCTTTATCAATATGTATTTTTACTACCACACTTATCCACCACAATACACAAGTATGTTTTGGCTATTCAGCTATTCACTATAGTTTTGGTTTAGTAACGGTTGCCTATTGACATAAATACCACCTCCACCCCAAAAAAAAACATGATAATGTTTAGTAAAACAGTTGCCACGAGAACTACAAAAACGATTAACGAATTGAAATGTGACACTGAGAACAGTATATTCTTACTTTTACACACGACTGGATAACTTGGACTGTGATACAGATTAGATAACTCTGTCGTATGTCCAAAAGCATACTAGGCTTTTCTTATCCGTCTGGTTTTTTACTTGCTTTTTATTAATCCTCATCCTCACCTGTTATGCAAATATGTATTTATTGAATGGGATACATTAAATATAAAAAGAATATATCTAATAATCAACAACGAAAATAATATCTTTTGAGCAGACAGAATTACGAGCGATTGAATTAAGTTCTCTCGTAACCTTAAGTCTAGTTTTTTTTTCCTGAATTCTAAAAAGTCTTGCATATAACATCTAAATATATAATATCTACTTTTGACAACTGCTGCAATGAAACTTACGGTATAACGATGTCGAAGATGATGATCAGTCTGTAGTATCTATTTACTTCTCTTCTTCTCTGTTTTTTTATCGTCATTCGAGTATGCAACAATGCGCAGTCCTTTATCAACCACCCTTTCAACATTCAACACTGTAGAACTAAAAAAAGAAAGATTTTCTGGTTTGCTAAGCACGGTGAACGAAACGGAACACTATTTTAACCAACAAACAGTATCACAACAGCCCCTGCAGCAGTACAGCAGTAACTAATTTCATTATAATCACAATCCCTACCACTGTAACTTCCAATAATACCACCCAGCTAGATTAAACCCAAAAGAAATACTAAAACTTGTATAAAGAAAGATCGTAAGTATCAAGTTCACAGTTTTTCTTCAGTTTTTATGACAAAATAAATTCAAGTTGATACAGCAGCAAGCTGAAAACACTATTCTGCTAAACTGTAATGGATATAAAAGATAATATTACTATTGCCACGAAGAAATTATTACTACATATTATCTTGCTGAGGAGCAAATAGTAATGTAAAATCACAACCTTTTGTACTCGTTTGTATTTTTACTGTCTATCTACTTTGTTTGGCTGGTCTCCCACATCAAAACATAATATCCTAATCCTATCGATCAATAATTATGAGTTATTATTGGATGACAGATAAGCATTTTTTCACATTTTTATGGAAGATTGCATACAACAGCGTGTTGTGTCTGCTGAGTAAAGTTTAAACAAAAAAATGATACTGATGATGGTACAGTTTGATAGTAGTGGTCTAATTATGGTCTCGCAGTCGGTCTCCTCTCGCAATCATTATTTATCTTTCACTCGGTTTAGTTTACATTGCAGTGGTTTGGGTTGATTTGATTACTGGAGTGCACAGAAACACCAACAAAGACCAAAATGTTGTACGAGAAAAAAAATAAATCCTTCCTCCTTTCCAAAGTCAACAGTCGGGCAGGACAAACCCATACAAAATGAAAATGCCCAAAACAAGCAGAATAATAAACCAACAAAGGCGAAAAAAGAGTTGATGGTTGTCTTTGGCGGAGTAGTGTATACAGTGGATTTGGACGGACGGGATGCTATTCTGTAACTGGGCTTATTGTTATTGTTGTTCCTCATCTAATAGTCATGTCATGATGAGACAAGTTTGCAGGCATTTACTACTACTACCACATTCGACTTTTAACTAATATATTATACGAGATGGGACTATTAATAGTGCTCATTTCAGAGCATGACGCTGCTTTCTGTTGCTTCGTTCATTCGTACTGACTATTATTATCATGACGACGACGATGGAGAAAAAGATGATGATGATGATGATGATCCACCATGAACATTACTATAACAACCGCAAATCACAGAATAAAAGCTTGATAAACAAAGTATACACATATCACAATGCATGCCACATTTTATAATGATATGACTGACTGCTACAATGCTTCTGGATTTTTAAATGTGACTCTGTGACTGACTGACTAGAGCTGATTGTGTATGTGAGTTTAGCTCTCTTCTTCTCTCATCATGACCATCATTATAGCAAAGTCAGTTGACAAAAGACCTTTTGTAGGGTTTCCACCTGTTTCCATTTTATCATTATTATTATCAAAAAATTCCATACTATACTTTTCTATTCTTTTATCATTTAAGCCTCTCACAATTTTCTCCCTGCATTTCGGTATGTAGTGTATTGTTGTGCAGGTAATACAATGCACACATAAGGCAAGTCTGTAGGGAGAAGCCAAAAGACAGAGAAATAAAAACGTCAACGGCATAAATCCCTGCAGCTACATAGACTGTAATAATCCGTATCATCATGAATCATGATGATCATATTATCTTCATGATACATTTATTGTTACAGTCATTGTCGTCAGTATTGTCGTCAATATCCCTCCCAACTTTGGTGCAGTTTCATTGTTACAATTTTTTTCCCAAAGGATACACTCACACTGCGTATTACTATTACCCCATTACAGGTGAGTAAACAGACAACAGAGTGGATGTGCAGGTATGCCTTTCTAAAAATAATTTTTTTCATAGTGCCTAATATCCGACCGATGATAATGGAGTCACAAAAATTCACTCATGCATGCCTACCTGCCTATACACACATACACAATGCACATTATTTATACTTAATGTAACCAACAATGGAGACGCAACGTAGAAAGGTAATGTCAAAAAATAGGAAATGACAATGATGAAGAAAATATATGGCTCTGCCACTCACACAACCTGCAACTGCCGTCAATAAAGAAGGAGCCTTTAGTGTAGAGATAGAGAGGGAAAAAGTCACAGAGTTTCGAGTTTTTACCTTGAGGACGATTAACTATGCCAGTAATTATTATTATGCATGCAAATCGTACTTTTACACTTACTCATTGTGTCTCCTCGGGCCGCAGGATTGAATGGGATCGACGAGACGAAGGTTGTAAGTTATATAGTTTTTAAAAATAAAGTTTTTACTTCTCTAGGAGGAGTTGTCCTCCTCACTCGAATAGAGAAGGAAGGAAGAACAATTATAAAAATTAGTTTTGCAAATGATCATCACCACCACCACTTGCACCCCACTTTTTTAAAAAAAAACATTTAGTCACATGCGCGCACACATACTCACTCAATCCATCCAGGTAGTAATTATAATCATGATTTTAATGAGGACGCTGTTGATAATGAAAACTACAATTCACGGCAATGAATTTCTATGGCTTCTCTCATTCCTTGAGTTTCATACTCTTTAAAAATAATAGCAAGTCAGGTAGGGAAATCACTTGAACAGATCACGGCACGCAGAACGCCGCAGTCATCTTCATGAGAAGGACAAGAGAATGACAATGAATATTTAAAATACTGATGATGACGACGACGAGGATGAAGAAGAAGAAAGTTGTTCATGTGGAAAACGCTTTTTTAAATTTATTGTCAGTGATGATGCGGATGATGATGATACAGTAACAATGGAAAACAAATGGAGAGAAAAGTATGAGGATGGATACATATACACTGCACTGGTGAGCAACAATAAGTAGCAGCAACAACAAAGCTTCAAGCTTTACGCAGAAAAGTGCATGACTGACTGGCTGCTCACAGATTTGCTTCGGTTTCCTCAAAAATAAGTTGAAAAGATCTTCGTCATACCATGAATAATATGTGCCTACACAGTGCTACTACAGATACTGCACAGGGTACGAAAGTTATCTTGTGAGTGCTACTCGCTCTCGGCAGAGATGCACGATGCACATATTGTTAGAATTATAGGGATCTGTACAGGAACGCTACAGCTACCATTATTATGCAACAATGAGCTCCTTCAACAAACTACTCTTCCTGCGATACGAAACATTTAACTATATATGAAAAGCAAAGTTTCCCTAAAAACAGTAGCAGGATGGAAATGCAGTTGATGATTATGTTATTATTATAGAAGTATAAAGCGCATAGTGAGTTTTCGCGATATTTTTACATGCATTTTGTGTACATCGAATAACATTATGAGTCATTTTGAGGCGCTTGAATAATAAAAACAAAGCCTGCTAAAGGTCCAACCACAAAATAGATTCAAAGCAGAAACCAATTCTTTTTTGGAGTGAATCAAACAGAGTATTACATAATTATGATTATTCAATCCGCCTACAACAACAGTAGAACATAAATATTATAGTGTGCTAGAGATTTTGAGTGCTCCTATCGTCACGATAAGATTTTTGTTGAACAATAAAAAGTAAAATTTATATACACAAACTATGACTCAAACTATACTATGTACTTACCACTGTCCATTATGCTATGAAAAAACTATCAGTGAAACAAAACAAAAAAGTACAAAATACGGTTTGATATGATCGCACATGATATGAGTTGATGATAAGAGACCGTGATTATCGTTGTGTTTTACGATATGATGATTTGTTGGAGTTCGAGTTGCGCTGACTTTTATGCGTTATTTTATTTATTGTATGAGGTGCGTTCAAGTGATAACATTTGGTAGGAAGGATCATTGTATTGTTGTGGTGATATGATTTGGGAACAGCAGGAGACTTTGCTACTGGTATTGGCTAATAATGCATCTAACAGAAGAACATGTATTACAGCTAAAAATATATGATACTCTAAATAATTGGGTGGAGGAGAATTAGCTGTAGTAATGCTGCATATTAATTCATAAGAACATACAACAGGAAAGGTTAGGTTTTCAAGTACACAAAAATGAATACAATGCGTTCGTAATTTATAGCATCAATGGAAAAAAAGTAGCACAGCCAAAAAAGTAAAACTAGTAGTGTATGTACATAATATGTAATATACATACGTAATGCCACGTTATTGCTAAATGAAGTGAGAGAGTATTTAGCAAGAAACCAACATGCATAGAATTTGCTTGCCTCTGTGTTTTTCTGCATTTGTAGAAAACTTTTAGCAGTCGTTTCAATTTTATTGTTTTTTTGCTGTTGCGAAAAAAAATGTGCTGGGCTGTTGCATATTTCTACCCAAAAGCATTTTTGATAATAATGAAAATAAAACTACATGGAGAGATTATAAATAATTTATTGTATTTATGAATACTCAACATTTTTCTTTCAGCGCTGACGATGATGATGACTGCATGTGTAGCTGCACACAGTTGAAGAAAGAAATTGCATTCTCTTCTGATTCTTTCTGATCCTTTAATATAATGAATCATTACGGCAACATAAGTAGGCATGTCTTTCGCTCTCTGCAGCTACTTCAAGTTCGAGTGTATAAGACACACCACTTGCACATTAGCAGCATTAATGATAAAGCCTGCATTAATAAAATCTTATAAGAGTTGTTTTCAGTGGAATTATTTTCCTTTTGTAGGCTGTTTCAGCCACTTTGTCTGTTAGAGAAGTTAATAACGTATCATTGCTTGCGGAATATGATAAGCACTTTTTTCTTATCAGTTATTATTGCTGTTCCTCGTATATCGTGTTGGATAAGGGGGAGTTTTTATTGCAGTATTATGTATCGTGAACTAATCGCAAGATTCATGCACATGGTCGTGATTATTAGGAAAGGTGATTTCTGAAGGATTTTCTCTCTCCTCTCTATCCAGTCCAGCAGCACAATTAGCACTCAACATGTTTAAACTTTGAAAAATCTTACGTCACCCCGTATCATTGTTTTCTTACATTTTGCTTTCGATTTAAGCTCTGAATTGCATGAAAGTGCATACGGTTTTACAGATGAATGCTCACAACAGTCCACCATATTATATTATTTTTCATCTTTCCTCTGCACTTTTTCAAAGAATAGTAATAATAACAACGATTAAAATTAAAATTACTTGTCTTCATGCCTGAGCGCATATTTGTAAAAAGGAATAAAATAATGACGATGATTATAATAACATGGTACATGTATAACAACAACGTAATCCGTTTTGCTTACGGAATCATAGGATGATGAATGAGCAGAAAGCGCAAGGAGCACACAGACATGTAGACGGACAGCGAAAAAGAGAGAAAAACCCGATTTTCCTTCAAGAATTTTTTACAGTTTCCTTTCAGCTTAATTTGTTGATGTGTAAACAGGGAAACAACAGCAACAACCAAGCATCAAGTGTATTTATGATTATTTGTATTTTTAACGTCAATTATTTTCATTTCATCGTTGGATCGACAACAAGCAACAAAAGTTCATAATAATTGCAGAGAGAGAGCAAATAGCAAAATGGTAAAATGTTATACTGCTTTTTACAACCGCTGACAGCCGGTGCTCCTTCACATTACATAATAAGACGAACTCCAAACCCACAAAAAGTTAAAATAGTACCCTTGTTTGCCTTTCCTTCTCGAAGCTTTGGCTTGCTCAATTTTTCTCTTGTAGTTGAATTTCCTCTGCAGAAGACAAGAAAAGGATAATGATGTTCATTATATATTTTTTTCGATTTTTTGTTTCTTCTGATGATGCATCTTTTATGAAAATTTCTGTGTTAAAATAATCTCGTGCTATTCACCCCGTCACTGCACCGGAGAGTCGTCGTGAGGCAAGCTGAGAAACCTATTAAGTCTACGTACCAAAGTACCAATACTCTTGTTACTCTTGTAGAAAAATAATTTGAAGACTTTGCCTGCCTTTATTTATAGTACTGCAGTTTTTCTGAAAGAAGGAGAAAGATTGTAAAGAATGTTGAAAATATTGCAATCAGCGGTGGCGGTGGTACACGGTTTTCCGTGATCTACTCCAAATTTATTAGTGTATTTACTTTATTCCACCTGTTGATTATAAAAATGGATAACTAAATGTCTTACTTTTCAAAATATGCAAGTCGTGTGCTTCATTCATATTAGTAATTCATTTTGCAAAGAAAAAATTTGTGCTTCAGGCATATCGTGAGATTTTTACAGCAAGTAATTCAGTAAAACGACGCGACGACAACCACGACCGAACAAATATGTACAGGATGGGACGTTGTCTGTCAGTCGACCAGCCAGGTTTTTATTTTGAGTGCCGATCGTTCGCTCCTCGTCATAATTTGTCCATATCCTCCTCTTCTTCTTCATCCTCTCGTGGTAGTAATCTTCATAATCATTTTCAACCTCACTTCCACCATTAAGCTGAACAGTTGTAATTTAAGATCTCGTGTACACTTGACAGTTTTTACGGTTTCGAGGGAAATCCCCGACCCAAGATGTGTAATCATCATAACATGTCCATGCGTTTGTCGTAAATATTTCCCAAACAGAAAACAAAATGAGGAGGGAACTGACACGGTAGTAGTGGTGGAATGTATAGGATGACAGCAACAAGCAATTGCACATTGATGGAATGCCAATTTTTACAAAAGTTTTCATTTTTCATTGTTTCACTCATTTCTTTCTGCTTAACAACAGTTTTGCAGTATTTCATCATGACAACTTTGCCGTTGGGGTGATGATATGGTGGAGTGAGATGGAATGGAACGTGCTTCCGCTTCCCCATTATTGTTGTTACTTTCGCAATACATGCTAATCATAGGTAACTTCACGCTGTAATTGCAATACAAGTTCTTTATTTTATGCTTCAATAAAATTACGGATACTACTGTCGATATGCATGAGGATGGGTTTAAGGATGAGAGAATACTCTGCATTTAAACATAAAATAGCAGCAGGTTGTTGTCGAGTACGCAAAGTCACTGAGCATCATTATTACAGCTTTGCAGTAGTATCGTTCAACTCACTATCCCTCCTGCCATATGATGATCGTTCACTGCTAATGATCAATCAACACAAATAAATAATTACACTTAATTCATTACATGAAAAATTGTTTATTGTGGAAATGGAAATCGCCTTTAGAACTTGTGCAGTTAAAACAGTAAAGATGCGCATGACCTTTTTGCATGAAAAAGAAAACCACAGTTTTCGATTGGCACCACCTAAACATTGTGGACGTTGTAACAATTTGTTTTAATGCTAATCTAATCTCATAACAAATATTATTTTCTTAAGTTCTTGCAGTAGCATTCATAGACATCTTTTCCTTGCACTCACTTTATCAGTGGAAACGTTTCAATTCTCATATAATAATATAATATGTATTCTGATTAGTTGACTGCTTCTTTTATGCTACTCACATTGTATTCGTAACATTTACATAATGAGGCGAACACAAGAAATCAACTAAACCAATGTACCTACCTAAACAATTGTGTGTGCCACCATGATCGCAATATCACTTGTCAGATCCAAGAACCAAGACGCGCAAAAAATGGAGATGGTGATTTTTACGTGCCTTTTCTGTTTTTTGTTATCTTTCCCAGTTCACACAAAAGTCAGATTAGATGGATGAGCAGCAAGAGCATAATACACATTTTGTTTCATGATAAACGAGCCTGAAGTGTATGTGATTTTGTACTGATGATAGGCTGCTGTTGTAGAGCTGTGAAGCGCAACAAATCGTTCATGTGATTTTTTTCACCTTTTCCCATTTCTTTTACTTGTCTTCCTTCAACCAGTAGTCTTCTCCTCTTCTTTATCGCTTTCAGAGAACCAGCAGCGCTTCTAGTATGAACGATGTTGAAACAAGGCAGAGAAAAGCCAATCGTAAAAAAACACATTAGATGAAAACTTTTGTCTATTCTTGTAGCAGTTTTATTTTCGAGAGTATAAAAATGCGGGTTTATTATGACATTGCCATTTGGCATGGTTCTTTCTTTATGAAGTGGTGTTAATGCTACTTATGGAGTTTCCGAGATTATGCTGAAAATTATGTGAAGTTTTCTGCTCAGAAAAGTTTATGATGAAGATGGTGATTCTTATCGTTGTAACATGTTTGTAGTATTAATGAAAAACTTGGTGAGAATTTTAGACAGTAATGTACTAAAGATGGTGAAAATGATGATGATGTAATGATGAGACGATGATGGTGATCGGTGCATAAACACTTTAGGGAAAAGTGTTAATATAGAGATGAGTATCTTTATGTGAAATGCATGAATTGCGATTCGGGGTTCTATCTCCATGTGTTACTGTTTTTGAGAATTGCACATAAAGTATATTTTTTCCGAATGAACATGAATTCCGAAAATCAAAGTTGGAAACTTATGTATAAACTAAACACAAATTACTTGATTATACCCCTCTTGGAGCGCTGATTTTTTTGGATTTTAACTTAATTTAACATGATGCGTCATGAATCATAAATATGAATGACTTATTTTGATTAAACTTCTTATAAGCGTGTATGGAAGATGAAAATTCCAATACAAGATGGTACGAGATACGAAGCATGCGAAAACAAATGAAAGGTATAATTGTGCAGTATATGTAGTTACAGAATCAAATATGTATGAAGCATTTTACAAAAAATCGTCCGCCACTGCTGACCTCACTAATTTGTGTTGTGTATCTGTGATAAACATGTACGAACAAATATTATTTTTAACGGGAAGAAACCAAAAAATATTTATGTATGCTAGTAGAAAACGCAGAATCGGAAAATACAACAAATCATTGAACTGCGTAAGGTTGACGAATCCTGGAATTCCACATATCATTTAATTTGCATGTGAAATGGAAAGCGGGTCTTCTTCAAGTGAATTGTATTGACAATACATATTCAAGCAATTCTAATTTTTAACCTAGATCAATGTTAGGATGGTAAGGAAGGCAGTTGCCAGGTGCAATCTTGAATGCATAAAGCATTGGATGAGGTGATGCATTTTGTAGATTGAAGAAAACGCCTACCCAACTACTACGCACATCATTTCTCACAATCATGTCGAGTTTAGTCCATTTGCTCTTCACAATAATCCAGCATCCGTAACACACTTTTTAAATATCTTTGCGTTCTCGACCGCAACAAAATGCTAGGACTACGATACAACTACGATGCAAAGAATTATTAGAAAATCGATGACAGTGAAACCAAGACCATAACTAACTGATATTGATACCTATATAAATATTTATACAACCGAATTTTTATATATACTAGAAATAAAAATAAATGATGCTGCCTACCTATACGCCAAACGTACAATATTGCATTGTATGAGTAAACGTAGAATATGTTTTGATTGATTTGCATTTTCGCGATCCGAAATGAAAGGGACAGTGAGAGCACAAGAAGCTACAGACTTCCATTCACGATGTGTGTCCTCTGTTTTTACAATGTCACAATCCTCCCATCATTCTCAACTG
>JAQIXW010002796.1:0-14512 GCA_034700685.1 Willowsia buskii | reverse complement strand
GAAGCTTGGTGAATTCTTGCCTATGATCTATGCTCTTTTCGCTTCGATGTAAGCGTTTAGCTTTATGCATTTTCCTGTTAATTGAGTCATAGGTTGCATTCATCCAGATTTTTCGTTTCACTTTGATCTTGATTTTTGTAACAGGTGCATGCACATTAATGACATGTTGAAGTGTTTTTTCAAATACTGTATATTTCTCTTGGACACTATTGCAATATTCGAAAATCCACCATGGTGCACTAGTAATCATTTCACGCATTTTTTTATAATCAGTATTACGAAATGAACGCATTTCAACGGTTTTTGTGACGCATCTTCTTGTCTTTTGTTGCTTTCTGCATGTGTATGTTATCTCGTGATTGGAGATGATAGAGGTTGCAGTTCCATTCATTTTATTTAGATTAGGTACATTTGTAAAGATGCAATCAATTAAGGTGCTGCTGGAGCTTGTTATTCTCGTTGGTGACTTTATAAGTTGCTGGAACTGGTAATCATTCATAAAACTTTGAAACTCGCGAGATGCGCTATCAAATTTTAAAATGTTTATGTTGAAGTCTCCGAGAATGTAAGCTTCATTTTGCTTACAATCTTTGATATGATATGCGAGCTTATCAAATAACAGTTTCATGGAAGTTGTTGGTGGCTTGTACACCAATACTACATGTATTGGTTTTATATGTTCGTGTTGTAAGGTGACATGAAGAACTTCCACTCCTGATGTGTTAGTAGTTTTATGCATTGTGGCTTGATGTTCGTCTTTAACGTAGAGAAGTAAACCACCACCTCTTGTTCTATAGCTTTTTGTCATTCTATCAGCTCTGAATTGGTGATAGCCAGGTATGACAGTTTCTTGATCTTTGATATCGCTATATAGCCACGTTTCACTGAGTCCAAATATATGGAAATCATTTTTTACTACGATATCATATACTTCATCTTTCTTGTTTAACGCTAATAAGTCACGTACATTAAGATGTCCTATGGATATTCCTTTGAGCTTAGGTATCAAACATGGAATATCGTCAGTGCTATCGTTAGACAGGTTGAGCCTATCTCGTTTTTCAGTACATTGTATGCATGCCCAAGCAAAGTCATCAGGTTTAAAACCTGGATGCAGCTTCTTTACGCATACTCTGTGGAAGTGCAGTCGGCAATCTGTGCATGTGGTGTACGTTAGTCTATTGGAGTCTTTTCGTATATTTTTACATATTGTGCATGTAAGAGGTGATGTGCTGTCCAAGCAGTTTTGACATATCCAGTCTTGTTTTAAACTTATCCTATATCTGTCCGATGACATCTTTAGGCAAGTTCGGTGGTATATTAGTTTGCACTTGGAACATTGTAACTGTTGCTGGCTTTTTTTCTTTTGTACGTGACACATATTGCACAACATGGTTATGTATGTAACTTAGCTACACTCAGCACAAGATTAAGTAAATATATATAATATATTTAGTAAGGCGAGTTAATTGTTTTGGTAATTCTTTCACTTTTGACACTTTATCAATTAACTTCAAATATGACAAAATTTTCACGGTAAAAAGACGGTTTTAATGATGTATTACTCGTCTTAGTTGCACTATTTTAAGATATATTTTGCACTGATTTTTCTGGAGAGTTGTATACCACACGACTGCATTCCACAGAGCAAGCTGCATGATCTTTTCATGATTCTTCAAGTTCCCACAGGATGACAACCTGAACCTGCGGCATATTTAATATAGCATCTCCAATAATCATCAGTTCCAAACGACAACTTTCTGCAAATTGGGATATCAACAGGCGGAAACCTAGCACCTATCTTTTGGTAAGGCTCCTGTTCAAAAATTCTGACAAATTCTTTTACACCTGTAAAAATTCAATCAATATTTTAAACCTCTTCAATATTATGGTATCATATACAGGTCTTATCCTTATCATCAAGATAAGCCTGTCTGTCCCTCGGATCATTCAAAAAGCCTACATCGAGTATCGGTGGTCCGAAAGGATGACTCGCATTTAAACTTATACATCCCCTACTTTTCGGTCTCGACAACATGACAACTCCAGTCATTGGCGCTTCATTAGGTCCAATATTTGATGATTCATTTGTCATCAAACCAGTGCCAAAGCAGGATTGGATATTGTGACTCATCCACATCAAATTTTCCTCATTTAAATATCTGTCTTCATCCATAACCAAACTCTTATCGTTTATTATGACATGCAGAGATAAGCCCACGTGATTCTGATAATTTTGACCGACTGGGAGATCTTGAACGAGTGGGATTCCTGCAGGTTTCAATACATCTTTTGGGCCGATACCTGACCGCAACAGTAAAAGGGGGAGCCATAAGTGACTGCGCTGATGATAACCTCTTTGTTCGCATACAAAATATTTTCGGTGGCTCCTCATAATTCGGGGGCATTCGATTGGAATTCTACTCCAATTGCACGTTTGCCTTTAAATATCTATAACATCCATAAAATGTCTCTTAAAAATGTTTTTTAAATTTTTGTTCCCCAACTTACTATTCTGATGACATTTGTGTGTAGAAATATTTGCAAATTAGGAGTTTCCTCTATAATGGGTTGGATGTATCCTACGAATGCACTATTCCGTCTTCCATATCGTTTTGAAAATGAAAACGGGCTAAAACTGCGTTGCTGTGGTCCATTCGGGTCTGTTAAGGGATAACCCATAAGTTGTCCAGATTTTAGCCATTGCTCCAGTCCTGGAGAATACTTTGGAGTACTGACCCGTATTGGACCGGTAAATCCACGTTGATCTGGAAAAAAGTAGACTAAAAATTAAAATGTTCCATTTTATCTATAATTATTGTTTTCTTCCAGCGACTGAGAAAAAATAAGAGGACAACTGAGGATTTTTTAGGTGACGAATTATTATATGCCAATTTGAAATATCACCTGTTGGGTATTGTCCGGTATAGGATTCTGATCTTTTGAAGTACTTTAAAAGGTTGGAGTATGCCCAACTATTGTCTCCAGTGATGACTGCCCAATTATCAAAATCTTTTGGATGGCCTCTATTAAACATCATGTAGTTTAGGTTGCTTGTGCCACTGAGCATTTTTCCGGAAATGACTGAGACGATCTTAAATAGATCAAAAAATTTGGATCTGTTTATATTTAAAGATATAATTTATTGGTTATTAGTATACCCCATTGTTTTGCAATCCAACATTTTTCTGTAGGATGGAACTGTACACAAAATTGACATTGGGGCCCCCTTAGAATTTAGAGGCTAAAGCTGGAATGCCCATGTCTTTCTTGGGAAATCCGCCATATTCTAAAACGAGCACGGTAAACTTACGACCTTCTGCCAGTCTCCGAGCTACAGCGAGCCCAGCTGTGCCGCCTCCAACTTTTCAGAGAAAAATTTTTAAGTTTAAATAAAAGTTAATAGCGTAGAAAATTATTGTAATTTTAGGGAAATCTATGAAAGTTTTATACTTAATTTTGGTTACCAATTATAAAGTCATAGTTTGCAGCACAAACTGATGAACACATCAAAAACCCCAGAAATATTCCCACCAGTATTTTCAAATCACAACTTTTTCCGAGCCGGAAGGATTGGATGGTTCTTCTATTTCCAATATCCATTTTATCATTTAGGTAATCACTGTTAAAAGTTACTATTCAGCTTGCCAAACACGACAACTTGAAGTTTATGAATGAACTTAAATCAGAATGAATCAGGTACACAATTATGAGCCGAATTTATCTTGAGTAGCTTTGTTTTGTGCTTTTCTGTTTTTATCAGTCACTTCCGCTTCGTTTGTTTTAATACCATAATAAAAAAGTAGACTGTCTAATGAATGATATCTAAGATCACGGGGCTCGTAATAAATACATTATATTGAATATATGTCATTGACAGATAAGGCTCTTATATCTGTTACAGTTCGTCGTTACAAAAATATTTTTGTATTAAGACATTATTTTCATACATATTAACTTTTTACAAGTGACGCTACTTGTAATAGGTGAAATCGGGAATGTATTTTATCTGGTAACGCCGGCACATGCACCTTTTCATTTTGGCACTGGATCTTTATCAGGGTTACCCAATTTATTGACTTTCCTTTGACGCATTGTACCGTAAATAATGGCTACATCTATAGAATAAAACGTAGTTATTACGTATTGCGTTATATAATACATCATTGATCACATTGTCTGTTTTATTATCACTATCACATAATAAAAAGCACCCATTGGTGTAGAAGTAGACGTTGATATAACTTTTCTCGTAAGCTTTTCGATTGAATTGAATGTTTTCAATTCAAAATCCACTCACAAGGAAACCTACCTTGTGGGGACATCCCAAACCCAATGAAAGATATACTGTCAGATAGAGAATTTAATGAAGATTCTGAATATGTGAACCTTTTTCCCGAATGCGCAAACTGAAAAAAGTTATGAGCAAAAAACTGCGGACAATCATGCACTTTTCCATATGCATAATGCATAAATTGCAATGAGTAGCTTTTTCTAATATCGACATGGCAAAACCACGCAAATTTTCAATTTAAGTGAAAATGATATATGTTATGCGCCTTCAAAAAAGAAGCTAATATAAAAAAATCCCAGGCCATTATGACAACACTTGTGGAAGTTATGGCAATTTTTCTTTAAAAAGTAGGTCCGAAGTAAGTCCGATTTATTCGGAACCAACACAAGATATCGAAATGATTCTTCTTGCATTGAATAGACAATGAAAAACTGAGATCACGTTCTTTTCAAATTTTCAAAAAAGTTAGAAATAACAATTTCAAACAATAAAAAACTTTTTAGACTTGTCAGATTAAGTCTATTGCATAACGTTTTTAAGAAAAAAAGTTTTTGCTTTGTTCCAATTTAAGTTCTGATCATTGGAAAGGCTGTTCAGGGCTACTTTCATAATGGTTGTATGTATAGTTAAGAGTAGCAATCCGGTGTAAATTTCCTATCCGGGCTTCCACAGCTCCAGAGTTGCATCCACGTCACAAAGATAATTCAGAATCACGAACAAAACACACCAGATTGGTAATAAGCACTCGGTGACAGGATTGCTTGGAAATTGCCAGTTTGATGAATCATTTAGTAGCTAGGTAATATGAGGCTTTATATTTCAATACAATATTACAAATGCCTTCCAGGATTTACGTCATGTTTGAGTACTTATGCAAAACAATAAAATGCTAATCAAATAAATCAAGTAATTAGAATAGAATGTTTACTTTAAATTTTGCATTGTGAGTTGAAATAATGGAACATTTTAGGTTAAAAATTTCCGCCTACAAATTCTTACAAGTATTAATTCAAGTAAGAATTTCACTAAAATTAGGTTATAAAACATTTTATTTTTTAAACTATGCTGCAATCAAAAACTTGATGTGCCGGAATCAATTGAATCGCCACTGAAAACAAATGTATCTTTAAATTAAATTAAATCAAATTTTATTATTAATATTTGTAGCACATTCTTAGGCAGCTATATATTTTTACGGATTTGCAAAAATGTTAAACAGATATTTTGAATGATCATTGCAAAATTAGTACTAACATTTAGATATTTTTCTAAAGTAAAGATAACGGTCTACTTCAAAAAAGCAAAGATTTGTTTTTTTATTAAATAAAAAAAATATTTCAAACTTTTATATTTTAACTTAAACATTAAACATTCATCACTTATATAATGAATGAATGAATATATATAAAATAACATATAACATATAAGAATTCATGTAAAGATTAACACTTTGGTTCGAAATTTTTGAGCTCAATCGTGTGTGAATTAAAAGGTAGTGCAGTGCAGCCACTTTGTATAACTTGCTAATGATGACGATTAAGATTATTAACAAACATATATGAAGAACATACCCTAAGAACAATTTGTTACCTAAAAATAGCGTTCGGCTTTCGTTAAGTAAGCTTTATATTCTTACAGTTACATGTATCAGCTCATACTTAAGTGAATAAAAATGAATAAACCTATTCAATTTCGAAACACCATTGTCTGTCAATAGAATTTTATTTTCCCCTAAAGCTAAGCTGCATCAAAAAAGCTGAATAATTTGGAATCTTCCTGCATATCTCATGAGCTTTAGTGCTTATTTATGACTTTTGTTGACATGCAACCTTAATTTTTACAATTTTCGTATCACGGAACCTACGTGATTGCCAACGACGCATCAACTTCAATGCTTTCACTCGACTTTCCCGAACATTGTTTACAATGGCTTTGCAAGAAAACCATTTCAGAAAATGCCCCACAAGAAACATTGCCAAAACTAGCAAAATGGTTAGCAAATGTAAACCTATAACGCTCCCTACGGGTGAGGTCATTGAAAATGGGTACGGCTTTTGTAAACTCACTTTCATTTTCGACCAGCTGACATTTTCTCTTATTGCAGACAAATGCAACCACATGTGTTCTAAATATTTATGAAAGCCAGACTCCACCAAAGCTCCAAGTTTCCTGGAAAGCAGTTTCGAGCCCACTCCCCACACACGAAGGTTGTTAGAATATGGAGTGAAATACGGAATAAACCCACACACGAACTTTTCCTCAATTACAGCTTTTTTTGCCATAGATACAATTGCATACAATGCTGGAAATTCTACTTTAGACATGATCAGTTTTTGCGTCGCAATCGTTTTTAATTTTTCAGTGAAAGTTGTGGGAAAGGCAATGACTTTGAGCATGAATATTTCTTGGTAGGCTGGCGCTCCAAATGCATTAACTACAGTGTTTTTGAGATGTGCACTCGATCTATTAATGTATAATTTATTATGTGCGTAATATTGATTATATATTTTGTACGACTGCCTGAATAATTCTTGATTTGACATCGAGTCGTTCATGAATAAGTTGTTTGCGGACAGGCCTGCATTGTACCATTCTGAACTCAATCCCGCAAATACCAAGTAAATTCCTGCCATTACGTAATGCCTCTTGTCTACACTTATGGCTTGGTTGACGAATGACTTCAGAAGTGCGATAATTGAACGCAGTGTTTTTTGTAACACGAGGCCATAGCCTAGTAATGTGAATACTAGCGCAACCCAAACTTCGGGGTCATATACGCCAGTGTAAGTTTTCCAAGCATTACTACTTTTTACAGTTATTGACTTGCAATACAGATATTTCCTTTGAATTGAAACAATCGGTACACCTATCCACCTAAGCAAATGCCTTGTATTTTCTGTTGGCGTTTCGCGGTACAATGGTACACCATGCATTTGATGTTCAGCGTGCATAGAAAGACGCCAATCTTGCGTAACACCGGTGTATGAGTCAAGCAATTCTATCTCGAAAACAGATGTGTTTGAAGATTCCAAAGCCATTCGCAGCAGCATTACATAGTAGTAATCGCAGTTGATAATATTGTTTTGCATTGTGCTCTTGTTTTTTGAATCTTTGCATGTTTCCGATCTGTACAGCTTAGACTGAGAAGGCAAAATAACGAAATTTACCCATGAAGATACCAGCCCATTGTTATGTGTCTTCATTTTGCTAACTAGCTTCTTCATTGATGCTGGCGTGTATGATTTTGAAATTGCCTTTGCATGCTTGCTTGGTACCTTAATTTTGCCCTGACCTTTGTCGCAATCGTAACAATAGATTCCAACTACTTGAAAAGCGCCAAAGTTTGGCTCTACCCGAAAAAACAAAATGTCTACAGAAAACGGTAAAACTTTTACCTGATGTAGCAGCTGACCATTGTTGAATCCCGAGAACACCTTTCCTTCCTCACTGGGTGTGAAAATAAACACCAGGGCATACTCGGATGTGCTGTAGCCAGATTTTTCAATGCGGGCTACTGTGCTTTCCAGCGTATCTGTTTGTAAGACAAAAGCAATGCAAAAGATTGAGTGACGAAAATTAAATCGAAAGTAGCCGAATGACAAGGGTGAAATGTCGCTTTTGGAGTGAGCGACATTCGGGTTCCAATTTTGTAGACCAGCATAAATCGTCCACGTGCTTTCATCGTTGAATGCAGTCACATACGCGGAGTTATGGGCGTTTTCCTTGACGGCGTTTACAAAACAACCAGAAAGATCTAGGGATAAACTGGCAGCTGTCTGCTTGATAGAGTGCACAAGTATAAAGTATCCAAAAAGGATTTCGAAAGTTTTTGACTTGTCCATTGGATCTAATAATGTAAATAAAAATTAATATTTGTCATAATGATAATTATTATGCATAGTTTTGAAAATATCGGACTGTATGTCTAAAGATTTTCGGTTTTTCACACAGCTTCAAACAGCAGCATTTGTTAGACATATGTACTTACCATCATTCTTACAACCCAATCAATTTCACCATGGCTTTAGTTCAACTTGAAAGCTTAATTGATTTCTAGTTTAAATCCGAGGACTGATGATAAGCTTTTCATGGAAAAGGGATAATTTTTGGTAAAAGCTTGGGATTTTTATGTTAAAATTACTGTCAAAAATATTGGCAAGAATCCCTGGCAAATGGGTAAAAAGTTTAAATAGTATTTTTGTCAAATATATTCTTTTGCCTTCAGCAAGGAATTTACAAGTATAGGGTTGCAAATTGAATCAGAAATGTAGGGAATATTTTAAAATTTGCATAGGAGGAGCGAATAATTGGAACTACACAAGTGTAATAACGAAGAAGAATGTCTCATGATGAAATCCAAAAGAAACAAACTGCCTTGATTTCCGATAATCAATAAAGCGTTCTAAAAATGGTGGAGTCGTTTTTTTACTGCTTTGTTTTAAGCAGTCCTATCCTCAGAGCCCCACTACTAACGTAGATTGTTTTGCAAAAACTAATCAATCCTGAAGCTCATCAATTTTTCCATCAACTAGTGCTAGATGTAATATACAGCTTCAAAAACAAAAAAAGTTAATTACTATTGTTCAAGTAATTACCTTACAGGTGCGTAATTGCCTTTTGAAATTGAAATATAAGGATTTTTTTAATTTGTGTGTTGCAACTACAACTACATCTGTAATAACTTCAGTAAGTAATCAATCAAGTGTTTTGGTTTTGTTCCTATCGAGTTTCAGAGCCATATTTTTGACGTATAAAGTTTAGTTAAAATACATATTTTTAATTCGTAAATCTCAAGTTCATCATTACGATATATATTGATAAGAAAAACAGGAATATGAACAATTCCGTGTCTGAATTGAATAGCTATTAAATTAAATTTACATATTCTATTCATACAGAACGACAGAACGACGCTAGAGATAATCTTACAGTTAATGATAATAATAATAATGCGACTATGATTTCTTTTAATTTCTGAAAGCGAGATGTTTTTTACGATTTACGACACAACAAGGGATAGGCTTTACTCCTCGAAATTAGAAGAAAATTCCATGTATTTAACATTATGTTTAAGAATATTTCAAAAACTGCGTTCAAGAAAAATTGCATGTAAATAAATTGTGTTCCACAAATACATAATTAATTGTGACATAAGCGTTGTCGCTACAAAATATTTCTAGTTTCCGACCAAATAAGGGAATGCCTTGCAAAGAAAGAATTCAAAATTTACTTTACATATGTGGAAAAATATTTAACCTCACATTCTCCAGCGAAAAAGTACGTTTCGTGATTTTAGGTTCAAAAGAAGTTAATTTTTGCGAAAATTAAAAAAAATAGTCCATACGGTTTAAATACATTTATAGAGAAATTTGTCAAATGGCGCTATATTTGTCAGTTCCTGACACATCCCGTATATTTGGAACTCCTGTGGCGTTGCATTTCAGAAAAAAATCAGGAATGTAAAGTAAACAAAACTTCAAATTTCGTATTGAGCCCGTGCAAATAATTTTGACAATTAAAATATGACTAGATTTTATAAAGATTGACATGTTTTATCAGCTTATCAGTTTTAGAACTTCCAAAAAGTGATGTGCATTTCAATTTTTATAAGCATTGACATAAATCACATATTGTTTGTATAGTATTAATATTGTAAAATTGTCTTTGGTGCTTATTCATTCCGGGCCGCAGATATTTTCGAATTAAGAATTGATTTCTTTACAAAGCTGTGCCTGAAATGAGCTAGAATGAAATTTAAACAATGTTGTAAGGAAGAATCATTTATTTTAGTCAACGGCTGTCGGAAACATCAATTTTAGAGATCTTATTAGTAAAAGTATTCCATTATAGGAAATTTCCGATGGCTATCCAACCAGTCAACTACTTTAAAAGAGTATTGTTTGGACATTTAAAACCTTTTAATACCAGATTAACCATCATTACTCATTACATACCTGACTCAAAAAATACGAGATTTGAAAGAAAAAAGAAAAAGCATCGAAAACTTATATTAGTTCCCAATCCACGACAAGAAACAAAAAGCAGCTTGTGATAGGGGTCCTGTTCCGAAATCTACATTTAAATACTAACGTGCTTTACGAAATTGGGGACTATAGTGTTTTAAAAGAGTACGAATATCTTAAAGGAAAAGAAAAAATGTCCAAAAATGTTCAGATATAGGAACCAGTAAGCTCGGATGATCAAAATATCTCTAACGTGTAAACGACTAAACGTGTTCAAAAACGTGATAAAAATTAACAGCAGCTTTGAAAGTTTTAAAACCAACATAAAAGTTATTTCTTCTCAAGTAATGAACTAAAAAGAAATGAGAGAATATTTTTAAGTTTGTATATCTGAGAAGCGAGTATTTGGAACTACATAAGTGTAATAAATCGTTAGATTGTTCTTCAGAGCCAAGGAATAAACGTAAATAGTTTTCTAAAAACGTAATAGATAATCTTAGAAGTATAGATAATAATAAAAGGAGACTATGAATTTATTTGCTACATGAAAGCAACCACCCATTTTCCAAATAAAATACAATACATAATATTATAGTAATTTATTAAACAACTTTAATTTTTTTATACTTGTAGCATATTGACTAGCAGTGATACGTTTTAAAATATTTTTGAGAATGTTTAACAGAGTTTTCGCAAGATGATTACATATATACCAATAATATTTAGATATTTCTTTGAATTTAATTGTGATGGCGTACACTCATCTTTCATTGATGAAAATACTAGTATTTTGGTTCCATACTTTACGGCTTTATAGTGCAAGTGCCAATTTACAATTAAAATAATTTGTTTACAAGATAATAAGTGCATTACATTATAACGCCTAGTCCAAATTAGTATCATTTTCTTTGGTAAATTATTAACACAATTTTTTGAAATACACATCTCAAAAAAATTGGTTATCTTAAAATACTGCTTGCTTAAATACGATAATTATTATGCATACATTTAGGTGTATTAGCTCAAATAAGGTACATAAAAACAAGTAAAGCAATTTCGACAATTCTCTATTTAAAGCGTCGACCGATCAATAGAACAAAACTTTCACCGATATTTAAAGATATTTTACTTCAAAATCTGCACACAGCTAAAGAAAACCTGCAACTCGCAACTCCGCTCAATTTGTACAAGCTCTAGGGGTTCATACGAAATTTATGACGTATGCTGACTTGCACCTATAATTTGTATAACGTTTGTATCACGAAACGTGAGGGATTTCCAACGCAACAATTTCAATGCATTGATTCGAGTTTCAGCAACAACTTTCTGAATGGCTTTGCAACAAAACCTTTTTACAAAATTCCCCACAAGAAATATTACAAAACCAAACAAATTGGTTGACAACTGTACAAATATAACATTTCCCAAAGGTGATGACATTGAAAATGGGTAAGGCTTTTGTAAGCTTACCGTCATTTTCGACCAGCTGACATTTGCCTTTAGTGAAGATATATACAACCACATATCTATCATATGCTCCCAAAAACCTCCGTCAAGTAAAGCTCTAAATTTCTTCGAGAACAGTTTCGAGCCCACTCCCCACACACGAAGATTGATAGAATAGGGAATATAAAACTGAATAAACCCACACACGTATTTGTTCTCAATGATGGCTTTTTTAGTGTTGATCAACATTGCGTACAGTGTTGGCAAATCTGGTTTACGCAATAGCAATTTTTGGCTCACAATCGTTTCTAATTTCTCAGTGAAATTTGGAGGCAAGTTAATTGCCTTAGGATACGTTAATTCTTGAAGCGTCTGTGCTCCAAATGCGTGCATTACCGAGTTTTTTATATTTGTGCTTAACAATTTTATTACTATTTTAAGCTGTGCAAAGTGACGATAATATAATTTGTATGACTGCCTATATATTTCCTGATTTGACATTGAGTCGTTCATGAATAAGTTGTTTGCTGAAAGTCCTGCACTGTACCATTCAGATATCAATAGAGCAAATGTCAAGTACATTCCTGCCATTAAGTAATGCCTCTTGTCTAGACACATGGCTTGATCGACGAATGGTGTCAAAAGTGCAATAGTCGAGCGCAATGTCTTTTGTAAGACGAAGCCGTAGCCAAATACTATGATTACTAGAGCAACCCAAACTTCAGTGTCGTATACGCTTGTGTAAGTATTCCAAGCATTGCCACTGTTTGCAGTTATTAATTTGCAATACATGAAATCATCATGGCTTGAATGAATAGGTACACCTATCCATCTAAGCAAATGATTTGAATTATCTGTTAGCGTTTTCTTAACAACTCGAACACCTAACGTGTATCTTACAAGGTGCATGCTAAGACGCCAGTCTTTTGTAATACCACTGTACGATTGTCCTGTTTGCATCTCAAAATCGGATGTATTTGAAGACTCTAAAGCCATGCGAAATAACGTTATATATAGGAATTTGCAGTTGACAATATTGTTGTGCATTATGGTCTTGTTTTTTGAATCTTTGCATGCATTTGACCTTAATAAATACACGTAAGGGAAAAAAACTACGAACGTAGATTTCAGCCCACTGTTTTGTCTTTTCATCCCGCTTACTAGCTGCTTAAATGCTGATGTTGTGTATATTTTTGAAATGTTATCTTCATGCTCATCTGCTACTCTTATTTTACCTTGTCCATTTGAACAATGGTAGCAATAGACACCAACAATTTGCAAATCGCCTGTTTTTGGCCCTACCCTAAAAAACGCGATGTCAACAGAAAACGGCAAAATCTTTACCTGATGCAGGCGCTGGCCATTGTTGAATCCCGTGTACACCTCTTCTTCTTGACTGTGCGTGTAAATAAGCGTGAGTGCATATTCTGATGTGCTGTAGCCAGAATTCTCAATGGCAAAAATTGTACTTACCAGTGTGTCTGTTTGTAAGACAAAAACAATACAAAAGATTGAGTGACGAAAAATCAATTGAAAGTCACCAAATGACAGAGGTGAAATGTCTGTTTCGAATTCAGTGGAATTCGTGCTCCCGTTCCAGTTTTGTAGACCAGCATAAATCGTCCAGGTGCTTTCATCATTGAATGCAGTCGCATACTTAGGGTTGTGCGCATTTTCGTTTACCACGTTCACGAAACAGCCGGATAGAGCCACTTGAATTTGCGCGAAACTCTGCTTAAGAAAGTGGGCAAAGATAACACATCCGAATATGATGCCTAATGACTTAAGTTTGTCCATCGCATCTATTCATTTATTTAAAAAATTGTATTCTGATAATTAAAGTATTATAGCACTGAATACTAAGCAAAGCAAAGCAGACTTTTAAAAGCGCTTACGGCAACAGGATTTCTGGAATATTTATACTTACCATCATTTTAGTGCTCCATAGCATCCAGTCTGACAAGACTTTAGTTGAACCCAAACGGTTTTGGTGTTTGCTTCCAAAACCAGCAATTAATTAATATACTACGCTGTCAAGAACAACGACTAACTTTAATTTGAAATCTCTTTATTTCCAAATGTTTCTCAATGGCCTTGTCAACTGATTAAATGCTATTAAATACTTATAAATATCTGAAAATTAAAATGAAAATTGTGGCATCACTTCAGATGCTAATCTAGTTTTTAAAATGCCGCAAAAGATCTAACGTCTACAAACTGATAATTGGTGGAGGATTTTAAATGTTCTGAGTCTTTTTCCACCGTATGTGTAACAGATGTATTTAAAGCTATATCAACAGATTGACTGTAAACAATTTTTGTAATAGTGTAATATTTATGGTTACAAGTTTTATTGTTTGACTGTGTAATGCTTGATAGCCTTAAACTTAACAATGGTAGATTAAAATAAACCTTATATTTGACTAAACGAATATGGTGGTTTGTGAAACAAATATACGAATATATCGGAAACTTATATTAGTAGCCAATGTAAGAAAGGAAACGAAAATTGCCTTGTGTAAAGAGTATCCTGGTGTGCCAAAGAATGTCAGAAAAGTGGCGACTGTTTAAAATAAAATGGCAGGTTTGCAATGTGTTGCGTGTTCAAAAACCAAATTGACATTTGTGTTTGCCTAAATATACGGTTTAATTACGAGTTGTTTTTTTGACTAAAATATAAATAGCAGAATAATTAGAGTTAGGAACATATTGCTGGAAAAATAAATGCCTGTGTGTAGATATCCAGTCATGTAGACGAGTAAGCTTGGAATATCATTATATATAATATATCATCATCTTGGAATATATG
>JAQIXW010002795.1:0-14512 GCA_034700685.1 Willowsia buskii | reverse complement strand
GAATATACATATTTCAAACAACCTGGACAAAAGTAATATTACGATTCATCATGAACTAGGACAAATTCATCATGAACAATACAAAGTGAAATCTTGTAAGGATTCTCGCATAACATTTATTAGTTGTGTTCAGCTGAAAGGCTGGCACAGGTTTTACTGATATATTTATATGTACCTAGGTTAGTTGTAAAAATCCTCAGAAAATATTGCTTTCGCAAACTTACTTAAAATGGATTGACTTTTCCTGTTTAATTCATTTATACTGTTGCTTTGATCTCATGAGCATGTGTAATATGAGCTGGAAAACTGAGACGGGGTAATGCATGTAAATGCTTATTGTGACATGCATGGATATAAATAGTCCCAAAGTTTAATCGCCACACACTAGTAGCATCAGAATTTGATGATTTCTCGGAAAGTCGTACAATACTATATTCAACAAAGTTTGTTTAGTAAAAACGTACAGTATTCATTATTTCATTATGCTTGTTGGTAGTAGTATGCGAGATTGAAAGTACATAATATATGTGAAACACTGGATTGGTTTAGAAGAGATTTCAAAAGTTTGAAAGTCTATGCGTGATGTAACAAGGATCAATTGAGCTATTGTAGGATGAAACTTGAAACTACGTTATAAACGTGCAAAATTAGTCTCAACTTGTTTGTGTACCTATAAATACTAAATATTTATTTATGTTGTTGTATAGCAAATAAATATATCATTAACACAACATTACATTCCCCTTCTTTACGCATATATCATTGCAGGATTCTGTAATTACAGTGAACAAACTTGGATAAACATTTATTGACTTTCCTTGGGGAAAAAATCCAGAAGCCACCAATGTTCTGTTTTTCTTTTCCTGACATCAACCACTGACACGGAAAATCCATTGTTGAGTCTTTGAGTTATAGTGACAAGGGGCCAAAACGATGTCGTCCTTTTTACTATAAAACATTCAGATAAATATCCGGTGAAATATAGAAAATTGTTTGAACCACACTAGACATAGTTTAGTTGCCTAATAATAATATTATTGTTCTAGCTCAAAGAAAATGTTACTACTGTGGTTGAGTCTGGAAAAGCTTCTTACCTGGTTGTCAGACAAAGCTTTGATCTTGCCTCCTTAATAGCATACTTCCAATCGTCTACGCTTTCGATCAGAAACGTTGGCTTAGTCTTTTTGTATTCTTTTAATGTTTTAAAATCTCTTTTATCAAAGACGACTGGCTTTTCTATGTGGTTTGGAAACACGACTGGTAGCATTTCATATAAAATGTCAGAACCCTAAAAATAAATCATGTCAACATTTTCGTAACGACGGAATATGAAGAATACTGCGTAGTAAATAAATTTGTTGCAAGTAATTATAAGTTTCAATAGGAAAGACTTACGGGGACTTGCGTCACTTCCCAGTGTTGAGTGTTGAGATTCCTCCAGTATTTTGAGTAAACACGGCCATAAATACCCTCGTCAACCACAGTCATCATCTATAAGTATAATTATGTTATAATTGTGTGCTTGAAATCTAAGCCTAAACATTTGACATTTTTCCTTTATACCTTATTGTCTCCCAGATTTTGTAATACGTATCGCCCATCTTCAACTGTAACGACAAATTAAAAACATGCATATAAATACTATAAATCAGAATAGCACTTGAAAGTTTGGAAAATGAGAGTAGCTTACTTTGGAGTGAACAAGGACTCACGGAACTAATTACATCATTAAACCCCAAATCTCTCAGGTTTTCGAGGTATTCAGAGTCGGCATGATGAGCTGCTCTCAGAGTTATATATCTGCCTTTGCATCCATTGTGCTCAAACACTTTTATGCAAACGCTTTTGTGAATATTCATGGAAGAAGTGGTGTCTTGCCAGTCTAATGGGAGATTTGTACAATTGTTGATACTTAAAAATAGATTTTCACCTGGAATCAATAACAATTGTGAATAGGGTTAGTTTTTAAGATGTAAAATAGTAAATTGTACAAAACTATTGATGTCAAATTGCGATTTTATATTGAATATCATATTGAAAAGTTAAAATACTCATTGTATCGCACCCTTTCTGTTAAAATCTCCATATAACGTAATTTCCACTAGAGCACTAGATAGCTTAAAACAAGATATAAAGCACACGATGAAACCACATAGGCTATAGAGCTGACAAAACTGCTTTGCTTTCTTCATGTTTTTTTTGCAATTAAAAATGAATTGACCTATAAACTTTGAAATAGTTTAGTTGTCTTTGATGGTTGGTTTGAAAAGGATTACAATTTTTTTATGGAGAATTTACTGCAAAAAAGGGCCAATACTTTCATTAACACAACTTTTAACGAAAAGTGACAAATAGAAATGTCTATCGTCTACCCCATCACATTTGAAATGTATTTTTATGAAAGTTTTATTGTAATCTTAAACTTCAAAAGAAATGACGCCAAATTCTTGTTGAAATACATTTAATACATTATATACATTGTTAACTAGTTAGCCTTGTGGTAGATGTAGGCATATAAATGTAGGTTAGTTAGCATGATTCCTTGTTGCATTCCATCTTAAGCTTAACACAAACAAAATATATGAAGCCATAGCCATACCTGTATACTTTATCATCTTTTTCGTTAGGTAAAAAACCAAGATGGGCAATAATAATGTCCCACTCATAGATGACCAAACACACCTAAATTTTGTTCGAATTTTTGAAAATATCATCAGCTAATCGCATGCTTAGAAATTTCTAGTGAATTAAAAATGAGCACTTTCTACCATTTGATAAAAAGGGGATGCTCACGTTTATGAACTTGTAAGGCTGCAAGATCAAGTTTTTCGCCTTTGTGCAACAAGAAAACAACATATTGTACCTATATGCTTTTGGTCTTTTCACTTTTCGTGTAGTGTACATACTATGCTGAACTTTTAATATGTCCTTTGGTTTTCGTATCATTCATCAGAGTCAAAAGATATACAAAATTGTGTATACTAGAAAATGAAAACAGACAATGATTATATGCAGATATAATCAATACATTTTATCATCTCAGGAATATGAAATTTTCATTTTTTCGAGAAACGTTGTAAAATTCCATTGCAATTTGCAAATCACATCAGAACAGCGTCAAGAAATATACTCGAGTAGTATTCTAGATGCATCTTTGTTATTTTAAAAAATACCGGAAGAGATTTTATTTAATTTGTTGCAGATCTGCTATAAACTACCATAAGGAATGATGCGGAACTCTTATTTTGATTCTTTGTATAATGTCTTGTCACGTCACAAATCAAAAGTAACATTGACTATAGTTATTTTGAATTCAGAGTTATCTGTTTTGGAATGATTTTTGTCTTAAAATAATAAAATACAATGTAAAAACTATGTGTTAGGTCTACTTAGACCTTGTTTTTTAATGCAATGATGATAAATGATATTGTTACATATATGTTTGTTTGACAGAGATCATAAACCCCAGAAAAATTATTTCAAAATAGATACCAACTAAAAAATATAAAGATTTCATGTATAAATATGTGGGAATGTTCTTTTTATATGCCTACTTATGGATGTGTGGATAATGTCTAGTATTGACTACAAGCTTAATATGTAAAAGAGAACAAAGATAGAGGAACGATATTTGCAGTTTCCACAATATTGCTCACAAGTTTTCCGCTGCAAGTTCCAGGCGGTATTACACTTATGTTGTCATATTATAGTGCTGTTTTCCATTTACCTTTTTTTATATGCTGCATTACATAGTTGATAGTCATACTATTAAAGCAAACCAATGATGAATAAATACAGGTTATTCACATCTATGTACTAGTGTACTTTCTGGTCGCTTGATATCAACTTTTTGAACTCTTTTCAAGGAGATAATTGTGAATTTATTTAGGGATGGCATTTGTGAACGTTACTGCGACATCTGTGAAAATACCAGGAGACACAAAGCAAGATGTTGAGAGTAAAGGAGAAGAAAATGAACAAAGAAACTCGTGTGCTAAAGGGAAATCTTCTAGTGTAATAGTTTCATCTGCTGAAGCAAGGGAGTCCTTGCGTCATAAATCATATCGACAATTTAAATGTCATGATAAATGGTGGAGGAAAACTGTTATTTATGAGGTATACGTGAGATCATATTATGACTCCAACAACGACGGAATCGGAGACTTGAAAGGTCAAAGTCCATACGTTTTATCATATATTATTTTCTCAAATTATCATCCATCAATTACTGAAAAAGAAATCCTAATAAAATGTGAAAATAAAAAGGTATCGAAGATAAACTGGGCTATTTCAAAGATATCGGGGTGAATACACTTTGGCTGACCCCAATTTATCCATCGCCGATGGTGGATTTTGGGTATGACATCTCCGACTTCAACGGAATCGATCCAATATTTGGGACAATGGAAGACTTTAAGAAACTTCTGAGAACAATGAAGGATAAAGGTGTTCCGCCAATGAGCATTTGTGATTTTTTAATGTTTCAAATTTGAATATGAATTTTTGCTTGTTTTTATGCTAAATTTTATTACCTAAGTCTATATACATACACACATTCTTAATGCTTGTAGAAATGAACATGATTCTTGACTTTGTGCCAAACCATACAAGTGATCAACATGAGTGGTTTAAGAAATCTGTTTTGAAGCAACAGCCATACTCTGAATATTACGTTTGGAAATCTCCAAAAGGGTTTGATACTGAGGGACGACCTATTCCTCCTAATAATTGGGTACTAACAAATGCCACATCTGCATTTTTCATTGTAAATGCTGCAAAAAATATGTGGTGACCCACTTTGTACGCAACTAAATAATTGTTTTATTGTTTGTACAGACGAGTGTTTTCAGGGGGTCTGCATGGGAGTATAATGAACCAAGAAAACAATATTATCTCCATCAGTTTGCTAAAGAGCAACCCGATTTAAATTTTCGAAACCCATTGGTCATTGAAGAAATGGTAAATGTAATGAATTTCTGGCTGGAGCTTGGAGTAGATGGTTTTCGTCTTGATGCTGCTCCACATTTGCTGGAGGATGCTTTATTTAGAGATAATCCACCGACTAGCAGTATTCCCTCATTAGAAACAACCCTCACAGAAGAGGACTACTGCTTCTGGAATCATGTGCACACTTGTAACTGTCCAGGTGTGTTGGACATTTTGGCAACTTTTAGAGACGTTTGTGATCGATGGTCTGATAAAGACGGGAAAGAAAGGTGATAATGATTGCGTAATCATTGCTTGACATTCTAACAAGTTTTGCATGCAAGGCTTAAAATTTTGTAATCTTTGCTGGGTTTTCTTAAACTTTATCAGGGTATTAATGACAGAAGGTTATCTCCCATTACCTGAATTAATGGAGTATTATGGAACACCACTTAGCCCAATTGCACATTTTTCCTTTAATTTTGAACTAATTGGTTTGAAAAAGAATTGCAATGCCTCAGATTTATTTGACAGTATTACCAGATGGTTAGATGCTTTACCCGGTCATTGTTGGCCAAATTGGCAGGTATACAATTAGTGGGGATGATTATGTTATGATGTTTAAATATGTATGATAACTTCTGTGTAATTTTTTTCTCAGACTGGCAATCACGATCAGCCAAGAATAGCTTCAAAGCTTGGAGAAGAATTGGTCGATGTAATGAATATGCTTCTGTTACTTCTACCGGGTACTGCGGTGACCTACTATGGAGAGGAGATAGGTATGAAAAATGTGGACATAACTTTTGAGCAAACTGTAGATCCAGCTGGAAGAAATGCTGGAGCCGATAGATATCACTTATTTTCAAGAGATTTTGAACGGTCCCCTATGCAGTGGAATTCAAATGAAAATGCTGCAGGTATGTGAATTAAGAGTTCACAATATAGATTCTACTCACACGCAAACTTGTACACTTTTTCAAATTATAGGATTTTCCAAATCTGGTACACCGTGGCTACCCATTGGTGATGATATCGCTAAAGTCAACGTCAAAATCCAGAGTGAATCTGACAAAAGTCATTTGAAAACCTACAAAGCATTGATTTTGCTTCGAGAATCGAAAGCATGGCAAAATGGGAATGTCGACATTCGACTTTTGTGTGGTGGCTCAGTTCTCGCATTTACAAGGTGTGTATGGATCATTACTCTTTTGCAAGACAATATGGCCTAGAAATGTTTGTTAGCTCTGATTTTGTACCTACTGATTTGTGGTTGACTGTATCTGATATTTGCCTCCAGAATTGACATCACGTCTGGAGAAAGTCTCCTTGTTGTAACAAACTTTGGTGAAATGACAGCTCACGTTGATATTAGCGAGTTTGATCACGTGTCCAAAGGGGAAAACTCAATTACTGTTGTGGTTGTCACTCAAGTGGTTGAAGGATACAAAGAAGGGTAAGTTTATTCCACAATATATTATCCTTTCCAAAATCTATAGACGTATATGGCCCTCTGATTTCAACTTGTTTTGTAAAAGTGGCTAAAAGTAATAAATAGAGTATAAATAGAGGTAATAATTTCATTGTACAGATCGACTCTATGCGCTTCAAGCAAAATCAGCCTACCAGGAACTTCGGGGCTTGTCCTTACATTCAATCTGCAATAAGCAGCAAACATTTCGGTATAAAAAATTCAGCAAGCAGCATAGCATAATGATTAAAGATTAATGTTGTTAATAAAATTTTCATGATAAACCTATTTATGTATTCTGCATGACATGTCAAATCATTAAAACATTATTAGATCTAGAGATATCAATGCCAAAATTGATCTTCACCATTTCGTACTAAATTCGTCCAGGAGTTTCCTATTTTTATCGAGTTTCTCGATAACAGCAGCATCGGAGACTCAACAAACATTTTGTACTGATTTCATACGATTCTGGCATAAAAGTATATTTTTTCAGTTAGATACGGAATCATACAAAAGAAAAAACCCGATAATTTTCGAAAATTTCGAACAATATGGAGAGGTCTGAGTGCGAAGCATATTATTTAAATCCCAATCTAAATTTGAGTCTCATTTTTGTAAATTATTTCATTGCAATGTGCATGGAAGACAGTACAGGATTTGGAGGTTTAGGTGGAACGAAAGGAATCGACGAGTTTCTGGCAATTATCACTAATGATTATTTCGGAGAAAGCAAACAGGTAAACCCATGCATTTTTACATGTTTCTCTGGCTTGCTTAATATATACTACAAACTATTAATAACTTTATTAATTATTTCATTTGCTTCACACATACAAAATTTACATTTTCTTGTAGATAGTTTTGGTTTATGATGAATCTTGGGATATTTCTGATATGATCATGAAGTTAACCGTTACAACCAACAAAGCATTTGTTGCATACTTTCTGCCAGTGGATGAGGTTATAGGTCAACGAATTCGAACTAGTATGAAATTGAATTCCGAAATATATTTTGAACCGCAGATTTGCTGACATGTGCTACAAAGCATATTATTTTCAATTTTACGCAGGTCCTCCAGATCATTTCACTCACAAATTACTCCCAAAAGCGGATGCTTTTCTAATGTTTGCCAAGGATGAGTATGGGTTTGAAAATATACTGAGATTGGTGAGTGTGTACCCTTGGTGGAACAAACGTGCAAGAGTATTGGTCATGGTTAAAGAAAAGTCTTTGCTTCCAACAAAAGTAAGCTTTAATAATACAATAATTACATACAAACAGGGCAGAGCAGAGTCACTGGTGACTATATGAATTGCTCATGTTTATAAAAAAGGGCATCTTAGCATTGCTGGAAGCAGAGAAGATTTTTAATGGGGTTGTGGTGACTGAAGTGACAGTTAAAGACAACGCGACGGCTATAGCAAATACCACACAACAACTGGGTAATTCTGAAGATATAAACTCGACAATTATCAAGGTGAATATATTTTGGGATGATGCAATTTTGTCTTTGATGACGTACTAAGTTATTTATGCTCATAACTTAATTATATGGTCTAGCTTAGGCTTTTTGCTATTGGAGGTATGCATAAAATTTTTTATTTTTCCTGCAGTCAACAGACCTGCAAGTAGTTGCACTTGACCCGTATCCTTTGGAAGGGCATGGAAAAGAAAGCTACGTCGGCAGATGGACCAATGGAGAATTGCAAACCCTCCGACCCATTTTCCAAGAAAAAATTGATAATTTGAGAGGTCATACTTTGCAAGTTTGTGTATTCGAATTCCCCCCTTTGGTTATTAAAAAAGAGGTAGCTCCCAACAAATTCGAATATAGTGGATTGGAAGTGCGTCTTTTGAAAGAGCTGGCGAGACTATTAAATTTTACCTACAACTTCTTTGAGTCACCGGCGGGTGAACGTTGGGGAACTGATGTAATCGATGAACTGTGCTTTCACTTTTTATCGATTCGGCTTTACATATTACAATTTTCTGTGAAAAGGAAAACATTTCGATAATTTTATAAATAGGTGCATGCTTAATTTTCATTTGCTATATTTCAAGCTTGGAAACAATACATGGACCGGTCTGATTGGAGAAACGCAAAGAAAAGCAGATTTTGGTTTTGCCAGTGTTTTCCTCCTTGATAATCGAGAGAAAGCGGTCGATGTATCCACTCCGTACGACCAAGACCAAGGCTGCTTTGCTGTCCCACGACCGGAGGCTTTGCAACATTGGTTGGGTCTTGTTCTACCATTTTCCTGGCAAGTTTGGGCGTGTGTTCTGGCTATGGCAATTATCGCAGGTCCGACCTTTACAATCATCACCAGACCTTTGGGAATCGACAAGTCAATGACAGTAGGGCGTGGGATAATGTACGCCTTAGGTTCCCTAGTGTCTGCACAGAAAGCTCCGCATGCAAAAAGTCATGCATTGCGATCTTTCATAGTTTCATGGCTTATTTTCTGCTGGCTTGCATGCATCTTATACCGAGTCGCACTAATTGTGTCATTAACAGTGGGTCCAAATGCATTTAAAATAGATACGTTAAAACAACTTGCACGATCAGGACTAGATTGGGGCGGCTATGCTGAGGTTTTAAAGGCATTTTCAAATACAAGCGATACACAGGAGGGGGATTTTTTTGAAAGATTTGAGGAAGTCACAAATGTGTCAGCAGCATTGGAAAGGGTAGCTGTTAAGGGAGACTTTGCATTGCTGGACAGCGGCAAGTTTTTGAAATACTCAGAAAAAAGCAAATATTTCAATGGATATTCCAGCTTGATCCATGTAACAAGGCAATGTCCTACACGATATAATGTTGGGTTTATTATGCCTATTGGTTCGCCATTCCTTGAGAAAGTAAACGAGGTAATACGGAAAAGCCATTATTCGGACATTTAAAATTAAAGTGGTAAATACAAAATAGTTGTACTTTTATTTCTATTAGCTAATCCGAAGACTCCAAAACGCTGGTGTAATTTCGAAATGGTACAATGACATTCTTCACGAAGCCGCTGTAAAAAACCCAAATCGTATTTCAGCAAATAAGCAAAAGGAAAAGGGGCTTAATATCGGAGACTTGAAGCTCTGTATGGTATTGATCCTATGCGGTCACTTTGTGTCCTTTCTGGTTCTGCTAGGAGAGCATTGCATGCTATGGTACCGCAGTGGGAAGGCTGCTGAAGTGGGAAGCAACATCATTAGGAAAGTCAGCACTATCTCAGGATTATCTAATACAACTGTATCATCCAAATGTCTAAGCAATTCAGCCAACCCTTCAGTGATCATAACCGACACGGATGGCAACGATGATTCATCCCACACTGAGTCACTACGATCCCTTCCTCTAGAGATGGAACAGGATTGGTGCAAATGTTACGAGCAAGATGGATTCAATGATGCGGTGAGTGCGTCGTTGGGTGACATAAAAGCAGTTTCATGTCCTCATTTTAAGCAAATTGAGGAAGAGTAAAAAACAACGTCAGTTCATAAGTAGAAAGTTGCTGTTGTACTTTATTTAGAGTAAAAGTGACAACTGAAACAGTATATAGATACTTTAAAGGAATTCAATAAAAATGCATATTTCGTAAGAAGAGTAGTATAAGTCAAAGGTCTTTCCTCAAGTAAATCATTTTCCCATCATTTGCATAACCATATCTCTCAAACTCTACGATATAACCTAATGTTTCATAAAACTTTTGCGCATTTTGAAAATCCATTGTTCCTACACTCGCAAAAGTACATTGTTTTCGTTTTCCAAGCTCGTGAACTTTCTCCATGATCAATTTTCCAAGGCCTTTTCCCCTATAGTTTGGATGAACCCATAACTGGTCCGTGTATATTGAGCCGTAAACAATGGAGCCATTACAGCCGCCTACGACATCACCGAAATTTTCTCCAGCTGGAATTGCTTTCTCTGCTGCTGACGGCATAGGCGAAGATTTTGTTGGTGGTGTGATGGCTTTGTTGCTGCATTTTTTCCTTACAAATATACCAAATGGATATGCATCACAAGAGATATTTTGAGCTCGCGACTCTTCGTTGATTTTTTCTGTGAGGAAATCAATTTCAGTTGTGGAAGGGCTAAATGTCTCATGAATTTCTAGGTCAGGGTCATGCATAATGAATACCGGGTTGAAAATTCTAACAGTTTGTACTAAACAGGGACAACAATTAACTGATAATTATATCTTTTGAAATTCCTTTATCAAAGTGATACTCAAACAAAAGTTTATATAAACGGAGTAAAATATATTATGTACCTACATAATGTACCTATATAAGACCATACAAAACGAAAACCACAGTCGGCTTATGTCAAGAAAAGGCAGCTATATTATGTAATTAAAACTTATATTTACATTGATCGCAATTTCAAAGATACGGTCAGTAGCTTTATGGTCGGTGGATTGGTCAGTCGTTTACCTTCGAGATGTCTTTTTTACCTCCAAACTGGGTCTATGTGTTTTGCTCCTTGCAAATAGCCTAACATATGGAAGAAAAACACAAGTTCATTTTAGATTTTCAAAATCTGGCAATTTCCGTGCTAAAATTTGATAAACAACTGAACAATATTATGATTGAGTGCTTCAAATGTAATTTAGATGAAGTTGATGCGAAGTAAGTTAATTAAGTTAATTTTAGGAGAAAGTATGAAACGAAACTCTGTGACATGTTGCAATTTCAGTAGCAATGTACTTGTTTTGTAAGATGATAAAGGAAATTACCTCAAAATGTACAGGGACTAAATTGGTTCTCCTTTTATGTTTTCACGAGAAACAGCCTGTGCCAACAAAATGGAAAATACCCTACCGAGTTTATAGAAAATTTGTCACACAAGGAAACAACAAAGAGGTAGGCACACGCCACTCTTGGCGACGTAACAGGAAAATAAAATTATCCAGATTCAATGCTAATTTAAGTTGTCAATTATGGACTGAGTAGCTAAATACATAGGTATATAATCATAAGAATGATCAAATGGAGACACTATACATACCCTTCCAAAATTTTATGCATAACTTAATTTCTCATTTTGATGAACCCCATCCACACTGGCTGTGAGAGAATAACTTGCTTTGCCATCAACCGTCAACCAACACTCATTTCATTTTGTACTCTACCTACACTGTTTGCAGACAAAAAACGCTGAGATAATAGTCACGTTACAAAAGTCGCATTGCCAAACACGGCCACTACCCACTCGACTCTTCTCTTATTCCTCCTTTATTTTCCTCATCGTTGAAAGCAGAAGTATGGAATATGTGTGTCCATCCATACACGATATAAACATATAATACACAAAAACAAGTTCACGTATTTATAATGCACGCAGAAGATATGATATGAGGAACGGAAAGCTGAAGCTATATAACATGATGACTTTTGGTAAGCTACATGATGGTCTTGTGTTCTATAAAATGTGAATGAATATAAAGTACAAGCATGTAAAAGTATAAATATAACATGCCCGCAGCATGCAGACATTCATTTTATCCCTCATACGGCTAAAATTTAGGTATAGTGGCGAGCTAAAGACAGATACACACAGCCAAAAATAAAAGTGATCATCCTTGGGTTTTTTTACTATAGGCTCTCATTTGGCTCATTGCAGATTGAAACTGCTGCATAACGTGCATCAAGCTGTGAACTAGGGTCCAATTCGTTAACAGGAGTCCGTGTTAATTAAATTTACTGATGTTTGTGTGAATAATAATTTGTTTGTTACATTTGTTTTCGAGCAAACACATAATATCGTGTTCCACTCTTTTAAAAAGTATCATCAGAAAGGTAAGCTTAAAGCTATGAGCTATCTGTCATAATTTATATTCAAAGCTTGATTTGTGAAATTATCTTTACTCTGAACATTATATCTCGTAATTTCAAACAAGAAAGGTGAATTATGTGCTTTACATTGGGTTGCTCGGTGGCTGTTCTATCTACAATAAGACGAGAAAGATATTTTAAATATTTTTACGCAGTTTGTCGCATTTTTGTCACAGTTTTCCTCTAGCACAAACTGCAAAGTATTTATGCATACAAAATACTGTATCTAGATAGTTGGTTGTATCCGTGAATAGCTCAGATGTAATGGGATTTGCTTATCCTCCAAGATCCATTAGTTTTCACATAATTTAGACATATAACCTACTGTTCAATTCGATCATGAAAGTAAGTTATGGTTTATTATCACATTAAACCAGAAAGTGTACGAGAGTAAACGTTCCGAGTTTAAGATCATTCACCGAATATATTGATTGATACCACTACCACTACCACCTTCCTGCATTCTTCCATTGATATATTCGTTAGATAGATTTCATACCTGTTTTGTTGGGTATAATACGAATAACAGTAACAATTGACGACTCAATATTCATTTTCTACTCACTATACTATAACGAAACCATAAATTTTTCAGTATAAATAAACCGCTACACAATATAAAAAATTTCTGCTATGCATTGCTCGATTTCTTTTTGGATTCTTCTCAGTCCAGAGAGGTTTGAAATGTTGGATGCGTAAAGAGAATTGGAGAATCGTCTGCAGACGATCATAATATCTTTTGGTAAATATTTATCATTATAGGTAGGTATATCATGTTTGTCCAACGAATGCAATGCTTGTAATCTTTTATAAGATATTGAATAGGTAGGTGAAGGCATATACAAATTCGGGTCAGCACTCCGCAGGTAGTAAATCAAGAAATCATGAAGATTTAATCCAGCAAAAGCGGAAGTCTTCGGTCAATGGAATTATTGGAGGAATGAGTGGGGCTCATGGCTCATACCCTCATACTATAGCCATTACATAAATATTAAGTAAATTGTTCTGTCTATATAGTTTTGTATGTGTAGCATCCTAACTCACTACTTAGTTTGTCATCATGTCAGCTCCATAACATGTTTAATCGGTAATGGTGTTTCTACCTTTGCTTGAATTAGCATTTCACGAATCTTGGTTTTCTTTGCGTCGAGCAAGGAACTGTTAATTGAACACAAAGACACATTAAAAGTGCATTATATTACTTTGATCAGAAATGTACAGATATAATATGCACCTGGCAAACATTAGATACATATTATTTGGAAAATTTTGAGGAATTGAGTTTAGTCTGGAGATTTATAATAGGCATGCGCATTATGTACATACATAAGTCATGTTATTTAGATATTAAGTTAGTTTATACATGCTTGCCTAGACAAGTGATAAATTATTATATTCTACTTTAAACTTTAAGATGTCTACTTGATCAAAAATTATCTCGTAAGTTGTAAATCTTGACTACTTGGCCTGAACAACATTTCATCATTTAGTTGCAGCTGCTGTTTGGTAGGCTGGCTGAATTACGTAATTAGTTCCTACTGAAACCCAATATTGAACAGGAAACTTCAGAAAGAATATCGATGCTTAGCGTTCCATTTGGAGCAAGTGTTCGATGAACTGGTGTGATTTGCTGCACTCAGAAGCTATTCTTTTTCTGTGATATGATATTACTTAATGTGCCTCACGCACATACATAAACGTATTTCTTGGTGCTTTGTAATTTTAGTACAATGATTCGAATATGTGAGACAATCACTTACAATTAGAAGGCAAAGGCAAAAGAATGGAGATTAATGATGATGCGAGCAAGACTGGTGCAAAGAAACTCGATTCGTAACTATTCGTAAATTCATGCAGACATTGCAGATTTTCTATGATTCAAACATCTAATCTAGTATATTCCTCCTCGTGCTGGAGTTCATGGTTTGTCATCATTCTACTGTAAGCACTAAAATATGGGATATAAGTTAAACATTTGGAAAATTATACGATGGTTTAGAGCTCATTAGCGAAGCTATTTGCTGATTATGAATTGGATTTTTATGATGCAGTTTTATTTTCTTCATTTTCATGAGGCTTTAAGATCGTTAAAATTCTCAACAGTTATACCACTGTTGTATGCGAGTTTACAAAAGGAATAAACTGAAGCCAACCTGAAAAGTTTTTTATGAGTTAAAGAATAATGTAGTAATAAATCTCTTTATGTAATAATAAGGATGTTTCAATACTGCGTGGTTTGTGGTTTATATACTGCGTACTACAGTTCATGGGAAAGTATATTTACA